>NJDD01001055.1:80667-106293 GCA_002245505.1 Calephelis nemesis
AGAGGTTCTAAAATAGTTGACAGATATAAAACAAACAGTCTTATGTCTTTAACTTGAGTTGCTTGATCGATAATTTTTGTACTTTTACTACTGCTTTACTCCTTTTTAAGCGAGCAATGAAAAGCAATTCAAAAAGTCGAGGGTATGAGGGTCCTGGCGTAATTTACCGTTCATATTTGTCTCAATCTCCGTATTAACTTGCCCCCCTCTAGGCCATGGCCTGGCGACGCTCCTGAATATATTAACATATTTATAAAAAAAAAATTTAATTTGATATTTAAACTTTTTTGTAAACAATTTTAAAATGTAAAAAAAAAGTATCTTCACGCCCATATCCCTGAAGAGGTAGGCAGATTTTAAAATGTAAATAAATTAAACCCTATCTACAGTAAACTACGCCGCTTCCAAGCCCAGGCAGGCAGGAGAACAAATGCATATGATATTGCAAATCTGTTATATATTAAATTGCTCTTTTTCTTCGAATTAACTAAAAACATTTCTTTGAAATAAGTAAGTAGGTGAGTATAATATTATTGTCATTAAGTACGAATACAGTAATCAACGAATAGGGGTCAAACATAAATTTCATCCCTGGCTTAAGGGTAGGAGAGGGTCCATAAATTATTAACAATATTAAATATTATTTAAATTATATTCCCAGGGAAGTTGCGAAACTAGTAAAATTTATGTAATGTTATTTATGAATTGCCCTAGATCACTATTTAAGTAAATAAAAGTCCTATGTACTTGACGTCCATGTGTTGGTATAATAGTATTAAAATATTCACTAAGAAAAACTAGTATTTATTGTTACATGTTTAAAATGATACATTGCATTATGCAGTGTTATAGCTAAGTGAAAAAAAGAAAATAAATGTAAACATCTAGTCAATTTATTATCTAAGTATTTATGTGCTACATTAAAATTTGTTATTTAGGATAGATTAAAGTTATACATATAAAAAGTATAAATGTATATTTTTCTTCTAATTGTACTTTCTAGTGTGTCACTAATCACTATTCTAGTCATTTTGTTTTATGATATCGGAAGGTTAACAAGCAGACGGATTTCCTGATGGTAAGAAATTCACGCCGCCACACCAAAGGTAACAATGGTGCGTTGCCTAACTTTAGGCCGGGATGTTAGGCCTCGAACAAATGTACGTTTACCGGCTACCTTATCCTCCGAACCGGAAGACCCGTCAACGGCAATCGCTGACGTTATGGCGGCAGGAACAGGTAAGGCGGTACCAAGCCGGGCGAGTCGCTGCGNNNCCTCTCCTCCACCTAGGATGCCACGGTGTTGTTGACGGAAAGCCTATGCTCGCTTTTTACGAGCTGCCTGACATAGGAAGGCAGATGGTCTATTCTGCAAAGAAGCCCGGACTAACATGGGACAAAAATATTTTTTATTACTTTATGAATAAAATTAGAGCGCCTTTATTTACATACTTAATCACTGCATTTGTTTGCCAACTGTAAGGGTACCTAAACCTAATAAGAAATGGATATCTTATGTGACAGTCTTTGCACTTTTATGTACCTTTACTTTTGAAGAGAATAATATTACTTAAATCTAAAAAAAAGTTAAGAAACACTTACAATGTCTGATGTATCTTTTGAATGAATGAAATATCGTATAAGTAAGTATAATTCAAACGAATGTTAGTCTATGTACTATTCTGATCATAGTTATTAGATTTTATACAAAAAATATTAAGACTGCTTAAAACTAGTTGTATCTAACAACACGAACGTTTGAAACTTTTAAAACGAGATATTAACACAAAACGTCAGTTAATTGGATTGATAATAATAATGTAAAATTATTTTGTAATGATATCTTCTAAACATTAACTATCTCTTTAGATCCTCTAACGCCAAATGTCAGTGTATTAAAGCAAGTTATCTTTTATATTAAATAATGTAGACCTACTTCAAACTTGTAAGATTATTTTATCTGATAATAATGGTAAGTGTACTTTTATTTACCTCTGAGATAGTAGTTAAATATTTAGAAGTACTTATAGGCTTACGAGGTATTTGTTCACCATAATACTTATGTTTTGCGAGATCAGTGGAAAGGTTTTAGATGAACGAAATAAAATAGGCATCTAGTCAATAATTAAATTAAATGTGCAAATTATTATCTACATTTAAAAATGTGTCTAAGGGTGACTGTTATTGTTAATATACATTTACCATTTTTTAATAAATGAAATAAAAAGAAAAATGTGTTTCCTTCTGTCTGCATTATGCCAATATTTAGGTGTATTTAAAAAACTACTAACCACTGGCACCGAAGGAGTTCTTGATAATGAGAAACATGGAACGTTGCCTACAACATCCAAGATATAAACAGTAACCTAGGATTTATTTACCATTTGGGTTACAGATTAGGTAACTATCAATCAGTCAGAAATTTTATAAAATATAAGGTAGGTACTAGAGGCCCTGTACGTGATTCGCTACGTATAGGTATGTCCGCATGAATGACAACACAACAAAACAAAAAAAAATGGAAAAAAGTTTCAATATGACAGCACAATCCCCATTAGAAAAAAGTTTCAATTTGACTGAAAAATACCCATTAACAAAATGATCCGCCATTTATTGAATTCATTTGTTACAAAAAATGTGATAAATGAAGAACCGCTCGACAAATTTTATGCAAACTTCACATAAACCATCTACTAAACAGTCCGAACAAAGCCTTGTGAGCTTGCTTATTGAGCCCGGGCAATTACCAATCGGCTTGATTCCTTGGCGTTGCGTAGAGATGTTGGGTCACTCAGTGTTCTCTACTGCATGTATCATAGGGAATGCTCTGAGGAGTTGTTTGGTTTATTTCCAGCTGCTGATTTCCACCTTCGGACATCGCGTCAGAGCTTAAGGTATCACGCCCATCATCTCGATGCGTGGCAATCTACAATAGTGGGATTCTGAAGACATTTTTTACCCCGTAGGTATAACACCTTTGTGGAATCAGTTACCGAGGGCGGTATTCCCAAACGATTATGACTTAGGAACCTTCAAGAAAAGAGCGTACTCATTCCTTAAAAGTCGGCAACGCATCTATGATACTCCTGGTGTTGCGGATGTCCGTGGGCGGAGGTGGTCACTTTACATCAGGTTACCCACTTGCTCGTTTGCCTCCTCCTTTTACGACCTGCCAGGCGGGATGGCAGATGGCTTATTCTACACACAGGACCCAGACCACTCAGTACCTTAATCATAGATTAAATAATAATAAACATGCTCTGAATAAGTAAAATCTTAGTCACTTTCTCCACTCGACATGATTCTTCATGGACTAGAAGTTATATTACGTTCACAGGCCATATCCCAAGATTATGTAGACATATCACTCGCGGCAGTAAGAGGCGTCCGTCAGCTGCATCCGATAATTTGTTTCCAGTTTCACGCTGTCAATGGACGGTAATTAACTACCGTTTGGATATCAACAATAATATTGAAGCCAATGGGGCTTGAATGTTGGTTAAAATATAAATGAAGTTAAATCGATAGAAGAAGGCGTTACTTTGCGGAAATCCATACTTAAATCTAAATAATAATAAAATTATTTAATTTGCAATTTTTTGGATGAAAATTGCAAAATAAATAATTTTATTTAGATTTAAACAAGTTAAAGGTGACATTTAGAACTTAAGTTCCACAATGGCAATTGTAAACTAAAAATGTAACTTTTCATTTCAATAATTTATTACTTTTAGATATTTACAAACAAAAAACAACTGCTCATCATAATATTTACAAATTCTAGTGATTTTACTGTACATTATACTTAACATTATATTATCTACAGTTTGTGCCCAGAAGAACATTACTTAAAAAATGTACAGAAAAAATACTGCCAGTTTTTATTTTCCACTTTAAAACTGCTTCAACGTCTCCAAATTATGAAAAATTTTGTGAATTATAACTTTATATTTGCATTTTGGTTTATAACTGATTGTTAAATTTATTCATAATTTTAATTGGGTAACATAATTATTTATTTAAAACACATACATACTATGTACTGAATAACATTTGAGGTTCAGGTATGACAGGCTTATGAGCAACCTTAAAAAATATTGGTTTTCACAAAGCTGTGGACAACAGCTACTATGTAATAAGTCAAACATCCCACATCCATAACTATGTATGTGCATCTATTGTACTATTTCTTTTTAAGTCTAATTCTAAGCTCCATTTCTAGATATGCTCTCATTGATGGATCATCAACCATTTTCATGATTTTATCAGTAATTTCTGGGCCAGCATTCTCCATTTTGGATGCAAGGGCTTCAGCCCAAACTATAAAGACACAATTGGAGCAGCCAGATCTACAACAAGCTGTTGGAGGTTCATCTAATGAAGCCTGAAACAAGAAAAAAAAATTACATATTCCTAAAATTCTGAGTGACTGAATTTCAAGTTCAAATTGATCTCATTGCTCGAGGAAGTAACATAAACTCTTAAAAGCTTTGTCGTACCACGAGGGTCGGGTTCCTCTACCAATGGGGGCAAACATTTCTATGATGAACATCTAAATGTCTGAAATTCTGTTGTTTATTAAATTTATTCTCGTATTTGTTTATTTACATGTATTAATATTTTTGATTAACACCCATAACATAATAATATCACAAAAATATTATTTGCTTACTTTGAATTTACATAAGCTGTGTAATTTTATCTTATTTACTAACTGAGCTTACAAGCATTATCCTGTCTTATGTGTACTATGTTTTTTCATGTGAAAAAAATTCATGTGAATTATTATTATTATTATTCATTCATTCAATTCTCTTTCATTCTCCTCACAAAATCTAACACAGCAAAAAATAATTATTAAAATATTGTTCCATCCATACACAACTGGAACTATAATCAAGGGGAATAAGCATTTTTTTTTCAAAAGATCACTTATTTATTAAATGACATGATAATATGACAGTTTTTAAAGCACTTACTTGTTTATCAAATTTAAATAGACCACAGACTAATTTTAAGCAACTTATTAACTTCTCATGTATATTATAGCAGCATGTCAAGGGGTCCATACCCAGGTAGGTAAGGACAACAAAATAAAAAGAAAGAATGTGTATTTTCAATTGCCTAATAAAAATAATGTTGCCCAAGACTAGGTATGTGCTCTTTTGGAGATAGGCTTACCACCTTTCATATTGTGGGACTTAGTGTCTTCCGCTGGTCTTGTGAGTCCTGGTTGTGCCTCCCCATACATACATACCCATAATATGGGCGTGAAGATAGCAGCCTATCTTTTTATAATAAGCTATAAGACTTGCACATAAAGTGCATCCGAACCTCAAGGCAATGAGAAAACATATAGTATCAGTAAAGCTGAGTAATTGGTACCTGTGTAATCACAAAAAATACTCACATTTTTTGTTATTCTCTCAATCTCTTTTTCTTTTTCTTCATTTACAGTATCTTTATTACTGCAATATCTTCTAGGTATTGAAAGTTTACATTGATGCCAAATTGATTTAAGTTGCCCAAATCTAGGTTTCTGAAAAAATAAATTTTGTATTGACATCACTTTGTACGCAACTTAGCCTTCTTGAATGATACAGCTGACTTCTCATAATTGCTGTTCTTGACTTGAAATGGTAACAATTTATTTGTGAAATATATGTGTTTACATGATGTTACAAAAATATTTAAGTTTTACCTACATACTCTATGACATTTCAGTGAGAAATTTTTTAATATTTATAAAATACATACTATGATTTAATTACATACATTTTAACTTTTAAGCAAATTGTTTATGTTTATACGAAGATCCGAACCTACTTAGATCTACACTGAGCTGATGACAGAATGAAACACAATTAGAATATTAGAAATTAAAAAAATAGCTGTTCTTGAATTTTTGTACACTGCCCATTCTTAACATATATTGATTTACTAAATTTGCTACTGGATAGATTTAGGACGAATAATAACGCTAGTTTAGGAGTATGTCAGTCTTGGTTCGGATCTTAAACTGTTTAAGATTTTGAAAAGGATTTTAAGCGAACGACCTTAAAGCCTTCTACCGGTGGCTTGCAAGATTAATTAATCTACCGGCATTAGGTATCTTTTTGTTAATTTTTTCTCCGAGATAAGTAAATAATGTACGTAACAGTAAACGCATGATTGGAGATTAAATGATAATGAAATACGTACAATCACAAAAATCATATGCAATTTTATTTTATCTTGACATAATAAACCATAAAAAGGTAAAGGTAGGTCTTTGGAACAAGTTACTTATTGCTTATTTACTGTAATTTACTAATTATTAGATAATAGCAAAGTTTGTTTTTTCGACTTTTGAATTTGACCACAAATTTGACACAAGTTTGACAATTTTGATTGTTATTTTTTAATTTTATCCCGTCGGGGAAAGGCAAAAGATCTGAGTCCATACGGCCACGTCTTCCGTGTAATAAATCTTTTTCCTTTTATATATTTTCAATTCATCAAATTCATGTCTTCCGTATTTATTTTTTATTTTATTCATTAGTCAGTATTTACAAAATCATGTCTAGGTCTTGAGTAAAGCGGTGGTTTCTTTGCACAAGCTCGTCTATGAGATTTGGTGGCAGCGAGGAAATTCACGATACACTGATTTCTTCAAGATTGTTTCATTTGTGCACTTTCACTGAACAAAATCAAACTAATTCCCACCTAAATTAGCCAATTTTACTCATATTTTACACTAAATTCAATAATTGTGAAAAAATTACGACCATCTTCATTCACGATAGCGCCAAAACTCCCTTGACAATTTTGAATTTATAGTTGTTGTTGTTGTTGTTATTTAATTTTATCATAGTCGGGAAAAGGCAAAAGATATGAGTCCATACAGCCACGTCTTTCGTATTAATAAATCTTTTTCTTGTTTTATATTTTCAATTCATGTCTTCCGTATTAATTCTATGTTTCAGTCATTAGTTACTATTTAGCAAAAGTCATGTCTGGGTCTTAAGTAAAGCGGTGGTTTCGTTACACAAGCTCGTCTATGAGATTTGGCGGCAGTGAGGAAATTCACGATACGCTAATTTCTTCATGATTATTTCATTTATGCACTTTCACTAAACAAAATTAAACTAATTCCCACCTAAATTAACTAATTTCACTCAATACAAACACGAAATTCAATAATTATAAAAAAATACGACCATCTTCTTTCACGATGGCGCCAAAACTCCCCTTTATAATGTTAATTTGCGCATTTCTGGCGTTGGCTAAAACCTTTAAGCCATGCTGCCATGTCTTCCAAAATGTGAATGAAATTATTCTCAGGGTCTTGAGTAAAGCGGTGGCATCGTTACTCAAGCTTAGTAAGTGAGATTTTGTGTGAGCGAGGAAATACACGATTCTCTAATTTCTTCAAAAATTAACTAAAATTAACTCAAGCCATCTCCTTGGATTTCAGAGGAAATCAAAAAAGCTATGTCGGCAAGAGATAGGGCAAATAGGTGTTACGAAAAACATCCAACTGATGATCATTTATCGGTATAGGGCTCTCCGGAATACTTGCAACAAAATGTGTCGTGTTGCAAGACGGCGTTATATCCACGAGACTATAGCGAAATCCAACTCCCAAGAGAAATAGCGCTTTTTAAAATCTTTAGGGATTGGTAAGGATCCTGTTTTTAACAACAGTTGTCTTGACCTTAATACGCTGAACTCACACTTTTCTTCACCACCGCTAGTTATGGACAGCTCCACTAAATTTGCTACTCTTAGTGATCTATCATTAATTCCACGCCCGTCTTGCACCTTCTCGCTTATGGCAGTTTCAGAAGTGGAAGTTGAGAAACACATTAGATCCATCTCATCAGCGGCAGTCGGCGACGACGGATTATGTTCCAAAATGATTGTTCTTATCCTCCCTCACATCCTTCCTGTTATAACTTACAGTTTTAATTATTCCTTATCGTCTCAGGTGTTCCCTTCAGTGTGGAAAAAGGCTAAGGTCATTCCGCTTCCAAAAAAATTACATCCTTTGAGCCCTTCTGACTTTCGTCCTATCTCCATTCTGGCATTTCTATCCAAAGTCTTGGAGCACATTGTTCATGATCAGCTAACTCGTTTTCTCCGGCACAATGAACTCTTAAGCCCATTCCAGTCAGGTTTTCAAGCGAGGACATAGTACAGTGACGGCTCTAGTTAAAGTTTCTGACGATATTCGTTACGCAATAGATTCAAAACTCCTTACCGCACTCGTTTTGCTGGATTTCAGTAGTGCATTTAATTCGGTGGATTTTGATTTGCTCATTGGTGTTCTTAAGACTTTTCCTCATCAACTTTAAATTGGTTTGACTCTTATCTGCGTGGTCGCTCACAATATGTATTTTTAAATGAAATGCAGTCCAACTGGTGTGATATAGTTGCGGGTGTCCCTCAGGAGTGCATTTTGTCTCCCTTAATGTTTTCATTATTTATTAATACAATCACTGCGGTAACTTCTTCAAACTTTCATTTGTATGCAGATGATTTGCAGATTTACCGTCATTTTAGTACTTCGGATAAAATTAGCGTCCTTATTTCTTTAAATGACGATCTTCGCGCAATAAGCTTATGGGCTGAATCCTACGGTCTTTTAGTTAACCCTTTAAAATCAAAAGCTATAGTTCTCGGGAGTAGATATCAGCTTGGAGCTATTGGTTTTTCCAGTCTGCCACCTATAGTTTACAACGGTACTCAGATCTCTTTATCGACCAGTGTCACTAACCTAGGCGTTATTTTTAGCTCGGAGCTTTCTTGGGAGGATCATATTACTAATTTGAGTAAAAAAGTCTATTATACCTTTCATATGTTACATTCTTTAAAAAATTTCTTCCTACGAAAACAAAAATTTCCCTTGTACAGTCTCTGATACTCCCAATTCTCGATTATGGTTATGTATGTTTCCTTGATGCTACGGAATCTCTTCTAAATAAATTGGAGAAGCTCCAAAATTCGTGCATCCGATTTATTTTCAATCTCCGTAAGTTTGACCACGTCTCCATGTTTAGAGCTCAACTGATATGGCTTCCTATACGATTCCGCAGAAATTTACATATTCTATCTCTCC
Source organism: Calephelis nemesis (assembly GCA_002245505.1). NCBI lineage: Eukaryota > Metazoa > Arthropoda > Insecta > Lepidoptera > Riodinidae > Calephelis > Calephelis nemesis. Next base: position 89,768 of record NJDD01001055.1, read on the forward strand.
TATATAATATTCTGTACAACCCGTCAGCTCCCTCATACCTACGGGAGCGTTTTAGCTTTCTGCACTCTACTGACTCCCCATGTCGTTCCAACCGTAGCTCTGTACTTCGTTTTCCCGCTTCGCACTCCAATTGTTATTCTAAATCTTTTACTTTCCAATCAAGCAAGTTATGGAATTCCCTTCCTGTCGTGATTCGTGACAGCCCTTCTTTACCTACTTTTAAAAAAAGATTGAAGGAACATTACTTATCGTTGACACAATAACATACTCATTATTTAATCATACTAACATATTTTAAAAATTGTAATTATACCTGTTTTATTTTTTACACACTTGATTATTATATTTTATTTATTTGTTCTAAGTATAGCTATAGTTAATTGTTTTTTTTGTTGTACACGATGCCTTCCATTTTTTTTTTTCACAGCTTCATTTATTTTTGGGTTGGCTGGAAGAAATTTCTTTAGTTAGAGATAAGCTCGCCTTTTGTGCATTTTTACCTTCTCGTGTTTTATGTGTATTTTTGTTTTTTTTTGTGTGCAATAAAGTGTTAAATAAATAGATAAATAAAAACTAATTTTACTAATAATTTACACAAAATTTCTGATCAATGCATTGTTGCTAACGCAACCGAATGTTTTGGACAGATCATAAAACATTCTGATTGTATCCTCCCAACACTCATAAATTTTCTGCAATCATTCCACATCATTATCGACTATGGATCTATCCCTTGGAAAACCAAACTTTATGGAAAATATAGTTGACTGATTTTGAATCTCACGGCTTCCCTGACGGGAAGAGATATCCATTGTCTACTGACACCAAAACTGTAGCAGCCGTCACCGTCCTGTGGTTGGAATGTTGAGTTTTTTGTACAAATCTACTGGCTATTATACCCTTAAGCAAAACCCTTAAGAACGGAACATGACCGCGTCATTATGGCGACAGGAATATGTAAGGCGTTGAATCGTTATCTGGGCAGGTTGCTGCACAGCGGGCACACAGTACTCTACCACCAGTAATCTACTTGGCCATTGCCATTATTACCCAAACCAGTGTTCACCGCTTACGAGCTGACATCTAAGAGGGCAGTTACAAAAAGGTGTGTATGACATTCACACACGATAAAGTGAAACTTCAGTAAATCGACAAAAGAATGAGATGAATATACGAGTATATAATATTTTGTGTCTCTTACCTACAAAAGAATGAGATGAATATAGTATTTGTGTCCCTTACCAGTTGTTTTTTCATTGCACCCATTTTAATTCTAAAGAAGTTTCATTTCAAAAATGTAGTTGTGAGAAATTCATTTTCGCGCTCACACTTCCAGAACTGAGAGCTCATTGAGATTGAACGGTTTATTTTCGATTTTAATACATAGAAATATGAATATATGAAGGAATGCAACAATCTTCTAAAGCAAAATCCACACTAATATTATAAATGCGAAAGTAACTCTGTCTGTCTGTTACCTTTTCACGCCTAAACTATCCAACCGATTTTGCTGAAATTTGGTATGTAGATAGTTTGCACTCATGAGAAGGACATAGGCATATTATTTTTTGGAAATTCAACCCCTAAAAGGGTTGAATTTGCCACCCCTGGCAAAGCTTGTATGAGAAAAATATTTTTATTGCACATTTTTGCATGAAACTTTCAATTAATGCTTTTTTGTACAAATGATGAAACACGTAATTCAGGGTTTTTCGAAATTCACCCCCATTGGGGGTTAGGGGGGTGGCTCAGTTTGTCTGGAAATTTGAATTCTTTTGAAATATTTTGCGTGACACTGAAATAATGCTCTGCAATACAAATTATGACATACATATCTAAGCGTTTTTAGAAAATCAACCCCTATGGGGGTTAACGGGGGTGGCACAATTTGCGTAGGTAATATTTAACAGTAATTGTTACCATAAGTCCATAACAATGAACCACGTACTTCAGTTTATCGTTAATGAAAAACACACAAAGAAATTATGATACACATAGTAAAATAGCAAATATTAATATCATATACTAATATCATAATCATAGTGAAATTGGTTAAAAATCCCTAATAATATCATAAATGCGAAAGTAACTGTGTCCGTCTGTCTGTTACGCTCTCACGCCTAAACCAGTGAACATATTTTGAAAAAAATTGGTACAGAGATAGAATTGTCCCTAAGGAACAACATAGGCTACATTTTATTGCAAAAAATAGAGGAGAGTGGGTAAAAAGAAGGATGAATTAAAAAAAGTTCTATGAAAATTCGACATTTTTAAAGTTGTAACAGTGAAACTTTGTATTTAGACAATTTATGATAAACGAAAGAATATAGGCTACTTTTTATCACTAAAAAATGAGGAAGAATGGGTAAAAAGAGGTGATGAATGTTCGTATGGAAAATCGTTTTTTGTTTGAAAGGGTATATTTCAGAGGTGGTCCCATGGTCACCAGGTCAGGATCTGATGATAAAATCCTGGGTAAAAACGAGAGAAACTCTAAAAAGATGTTGGCAAGAATAGTGTTTTTGTGGATTATGATCACTTGCTAGCCTTCGACAATGGTCACTCCATACACAGATTCAACCGACTTGCGGAACAAGTTGACCATTAAGTGTCTTTAAGGGATTTGGAGATATTTACACAGACTCAAGGGAGAAGATTAGGTAGCGCTCAGCATCAAGCTCAAAGTAGAATCATTTTCAGTAAGTTTAATAGGAATGTATTTGTTAATTCAGGTTTCTATTATGACCACACGTTACAGTATAAAAATAATCCTTTGATTTTAATCTGAAAAATGATTAAAAATATCAGCATTGTGATCCCTTAAAATTCAAAGATGAATCGCAGGGTTGTGCTAATGGTAAGGTATTATTACTTTGATTGGTGAACCAGCTGAGCCGCTAAAGTCTCTTTTATTGTGCAATTCTGATGAATCTCGAAGATTTTTAAGCAATATGCGCAAAAGCAATAAGTTTTTTCAAATTACGTCGTTTAGAGTAGGTAGACACATCATTATACCAGGACATTTTTCTGTGCAAGGTCAAATTTATCACAGAATCTGTTCATACTAATATTAAAAAGCTGTAGAGTTTAATTTTGTTGCTACAATTTCTAAATGTGAGTTTCTGAAGATATCCCCGAAGGGTTAGTTCGGCTTAACTGTACAACCAGAGCGCTCACGATTAGCCGAAGACATTAAATTCAATTTGGTGGATAACAATTTCTAAATGTGAGTTTCTGAAGATATCCCCGAAGTTCTGCCTAACTGCACAACCAGAGAGCTCACGACTAGCCGAAGACATTAAGTCCAATTCGATAGATGACAATCCTGTAGCCAACCGGGCACTTATCTAATCCCGGGCAAGTGGCAACGTTACTTTTAGTAGAAAATTGAAACTTCACAATTACAATTTGTTTTTTTTTTGTTGCCCGGATCGGAGATCGAACCCAAGATCTCAAGAAGTCATTCCGAAGACGCACGGTTAGACCTCAGAGACTATATGTATATTTCTAAAATTTCAAAAAAAATTTGTTAGAGGTTTCCTTAACTTGCTATACAGTTTAATTTCACAGGATTTGCCGAAGTGCAGAAAAACTGTGGAGACAATAACGTATTCCTATTATTTATCTGAGGTGAAATTAGAAAAGAAAAGGTGTATGTTCAGTTTTGATGGCAAAATTGCTAAATTGATTTTAACATTTAAAAAAAAAGATGAAACTTGGATAGCGATATAGGCTACATTTTATTTTAAAATGTTAACGATCAGTGTTGGAGAGCTAAATATCAAATTAGTAGACTACGCGGGCGAAGCCGCTGGTAACAGCTAGTAAGTTATATAAATGCCGTTGTAATCGACAAATAAGAAATCAAAATCTCTTTATATCTTTCTAACAAATGCTGAAATGACGTATGCCGAAAGAAGACATGAATGGATCATCGTTTATCGTAATAAGAATTCGTTCAAATTCGTTGCTCACTTTGACGTAAAGAAAGTGTTTGAATATAATTTGGTCACATTTTTTGTTGTAACAATGAATCTTGTATATAAACATAAAGAGTTAACTTAAATATAAACATATTTGCACACCACAATATGAATAAAATGTGTTAGAGAAAAGTAAATGAATGTTGTTTCTTTTGTTTCATTACATTTCCCTATTTATAAGCCAACTGAGTAGCACTAAGTTTTTTTTTTGAATGACTAATGTGTTGCCAATCTCGCGGTTTTTACAACTTCACCGGGCTTTAAAGCACTAAGTAAGTTGATAGTAGCAATATTAATCGTAAAGTAAATAGTAATACTTATCTACCTACTTGCATAAATAAATATCGATCATGGCTGATAGATAATATAAACGTAGTAAATATGGTCTTTATGGTCGCCGGCAGCAGGGTGCAAGGGAGTGCATTTGCACCCCCCTGTCCGGGTAGAAATTGCATAGAAAAAAAAATATATTTTTTACTTCAACCAGTGGGAGAGTAATGCTTTTCGAGTGTATATATGTATGTATATTTGTGTTCTGATGTATGTATGTTTTGTTCATATTATCAGCTTTAACTTTAATTTTTGGTGTGAAACATCTATAGCCGCACGTTCAACTGATTTCTGGCGTGGCGACGCATGCCGTGGCGACGCGTCGTAACACTATATGATATATATATATATATATATACAGTCTTTATGCAATAGTGTGTACGGTGTGGGGACGCGTCACCATGTGCAATAGACTTTGCGATACTCTCGTAATATTTTATTTAATCATTATGACATGTTTAGTTCCTATCACAATATTTAGTTTTTTTTTGCATGTAAATTTTACAAAATAATGTCGATGTTTCACATGTCTCTTTGGATCATAATATTATATCAATCGTTTATAGGTAGGAACTACTTTTTCTGCATAGCCATAGTAATGTCAGAACCACAGATTTCCTTGCCGCTTATCGGTTAGAACGGATGCCATATTTAGTTTTAATGGCAGGTTTTTTTTGTACCTATGTATTTCATGTCCATATAATATTTAGAGCCCAATGTATTTGAGCAACTGAAAAAATTCTTATTACAAAACAGCTTAGGTACAGCTCCACAACAGCTCCAGCATGTTGCAACAACAGCAAAAGCAGCTCTACAACAAAGAATTATTATTTTATACTTTACGAACACTACACACTGTGACTAAGTATACTTGTGTCACAGATTACTTAATTGTAGCAAGCTACTTGATTCTTGAAAAGTATGGCAACATTAGCCGGAAGCTATGTTTTTTGTGTTGATCTAATGTCATTTGCAAATTTTACAGCATTTGTCATTCATTTTTGATCTATAGATTTTTATCAATTTTGTTGTTTAATGATTATTTCTTAGTGGTGGCTAAATTTTGCACACAATTTAGTTGATTTTTGTTTATAATTTATCGTTAGCCGCATTCTACAGGTAAGTAATTTGCTGCTATAAACTTACTGATACTCTGAAACAGGATGACGATGCCGTCTGCCGATAGAGTCCAATGCTAATAAAGCCAACTGCGGCGTGTGTCCCTATGTGTCCTGTGTCATTACACGTTTATAAGTACTTAATATATTCTTAATGTAGTTCTTTCCGTATTTTTTAATTTATTAGGCTATTTAAAAAAAGATGTAAATAACTTGTACATATTTTCCCGGTAACCAATATCTTGATTCAATTTGCTACATATGATTCATCATAAAATCGATTTTGATGATGTTCTCATTGATAAGCCATAGTGAAATAGAATATATGCTTAAAAAATGGAGGCTTTCACACTTGAAAAAGCATTAAAAGTTTTAATTTTTACTTACGAACTCCTTGTGTGATCTAGATTGAAAATTTGTGTAGTACAATGTCAGAGTAAATAAGGTAGAAAGGTATATAAGATCATAGATATGACAAGAGACCTGGAACACCTGTAACCTTTTCTAATCATCTGATAAAGTTGTCTAATAAAGAATTATGAAAGGCAAATCAATTATAGAATTTAAAAAAAAGAATGGAAGGCAAATAATTAGGCAGATTTGTTTATGATGAGAAATACACTGAGCCTCTATAGGTGTCTATACACCAATGGGGCGTTGCCAAACTGAGGTTAGTGTATAAAACCTGAGCCTTTGTATTAGGAGTACAGTAACAAGACATAGTGTGTCATGAGTAGATCATTAAATAAGTTAAAGAACATAGTGCATTATAACTTAAAAGCACAATAGAGTATGGTAGTAAGAGCCTGGTTCATAAAATATCTACATTCCATTGAAGCAATAGAGTGGTCATGGTATTGTTTCATTTAGGATTAACTGTTCTGTTGTGTGATCAATCAATTAAATTACAATAACTAGTAGGTAGTTTAATCCCATCAAAAGACGATTACAATCAAGATATTTTCGAAAAGGTCGCAAAACAAAATATAAGAATCTGTTTAATAACAATGTGAGCACTTAACCTGACATGACAGTGGCTACCGCAGCATTGTGAAACTCGCCTAGGGTTCTCATTTTATTTTGTGTGTTATGAGTGTGCCATTTTAGACATTTGTAGGTAATTGCCACACTGTTTCAAGTTTGTACTATTATGAAAATAATTTAGTAACTCGAGTTTACACCCATTTATATGATGGAAAGACGGCATTGTGCAATTTTTGGAGTCTTTTTTGGTCCTAGCTACACCCAATGAATATATTGAGTATTAAGGAACTAGTTAACATTGAACATATTTTCAATATAATATTTTGTCTTGAAATTTATTTATTTATTTATTACTACTAAACACATAAACAGTACTTCTTAGGTTAAGATCTCTTCATTTAACATGTGTGTTATGGACTCTTACATATAACGGATTTTTTTTTTAATTATAATTATTTTTTTAAGGGTCAATGATAATATTTGTGATATACATTTTCTTCGAAGTATCTACACTTCTATTTAATGTCAAATCATTTTTGTCTTAGAAACAAACATGTCTGGAGAACCAGAAGTAGCCCGTACTCCTGAAGAAGAGGAGGCGGAAGAAGAAATCAAATCTTCCTATAAGCCACCTCCCGAGAAGACAATTGAAGAGATTCTGGCAGCCGACCAAGAAGATGAGTCACTTAGAAAGTACAAAGAAGCATTGTTAGGACAGGCTAAAGAAGGAGCTGTTATTGTTGGTATGTTTACTTTTAATACTAAAGTTAACTAACTAGTAACTAAAATAGACTAGTCCATTTAGTAAATACTTTTTAAAGTCCTCTTTTTTATCTGATAGGCTAATAAGTTTAAATATTTTATATTATAATGAATCCCTGCTTCCCGTTATTATAGCATTCCGTTTAAATGAATGAAACAATTTTGCTGATTATATTTTTGTTGTGTTAACAGGAAAACATTTTTCTGACCAGTTTGTTTTTTGTGAAAAATCAAATCACACATTCAATTTTTTCTATTTAACCATTTTTGGAGGTTTGGGTTACTAAAGTGATTATTATGGAAATGTGTTTGCTGGGTTGTTTGACCCTAATTCACCCTTTCACTTTTGGATATGAAAAAAAATATGTACAAGTACTCTATGACTTGGAGACATATTATATATGCTACTGTTTACTCCAACTATTCAAGTAGTGCTCAAGTTGGTATAATAAAAGCCATATGTTACAGCTTGTAGCACCAAAAAAAGATTTTTTATTCTAATGTAGACTTAATATAGTATATAATTAATATAGGTTTAGCCAAAATACTTGTTACATTCTTTAAAGGATGGCTTTAAGTTTCTTCATGCAATGTCATTGGTCACATAACATTATTGTTTCTGTAGCTTCCAATCTAACTACAATAGATAAGATATAGCATTGGTTATTTATCTCAATACTGATAACATGAAACACTATGAACAAATGGCACAAAGACATCTAAACACTATGAAGAAATGGCACAAACACATCTAAACATTGAACAATCATAATAATAAGGATATGAAATCAGCTCATTCAGGGACAGACAGCGGAAAGTGATTTTGTTCTATTTCATGTAGTAATGATGATTCCGAGATGTTCCCACATAAATTTTGTCAATAACCCACTAGTAGATTTGATATAATACTTTTTTATACGCAATAATGCATATATTTTCGTCTATCTTTACTTCGTCATTATCAATGATCATCCTCTTCTTGAGTCGGTTAAAAGTAAATTAAGCTTGTAGTTAGAAACTAGTTATTGTTATGGTAGACTGCAAACACAAAAATGATTTTCTTGATGGTAAGAACTACATTGCTTAGACACCAAAAGTACATATCCAATCCGAATCTGTGTTTTTACAACTTGTGCAAGCAGGCATGTTGGTTTAAATAATTCAAATTGAACAGCATCCAATATAGATAAGACAGTGTGTCACCTGTTTACCTGAGCGTAATATTTGTTTTTTTTTTTATGATATTGGAAGGCAAACAAGCAGACGGATTTCCTGATGGTAAGAAATTCACGCCGCCTAGAGACACCAAAGGTGGTAATAGTGCGTTGCCAACCTGGGGCCGGGATGTTAGGCCTCGAGCAAAAGTAAGTTTACCGGCTATCTTACCCTCCGAACCGGAACACGTCATGACGTTATGGCGGCAGGAATAGGTAAGGCGGTGTTACCGATTCAGGCGAGTTGCTGCTAAACTTTTCCACCCAGTCTAATGTCAGTGTTAGTGTCGGTGAACCTATCCTCGCCTTTTACGAGCTGCCTGGCAAGGAAGCCAGATGGTCTATTCTACAAAGGAGCCCGGACCAACACGGGGGGTTGTTTGAGAGTAAGTTTATGTCATTTGTAACAAAATAACATATCGCTTTAAACTAAGCTGCCTGAAAGGTTTGTTAATGAACCTTCATGTGATATTTCCAAGTATTTGTAAGTGATAAACTAATTAATATATTATGAGCATTCATAAATTATTATCCTACAACAATTTCCTTATTTGTATTGTTAAGGTAGTAAGGACTGAATAGAGATGATTTATTTGTATTGTGGAGGTAGTAAAGACTGTTCCTTGTATCTTGTCTGCATATTTTGATGGTTCAATTACATATTATTGATTTTGAATTAATGTTTCTTAAAACTGTATTGGAGTTACTGATAAAAGGGTTCCTTAGTTGCAAAGATTAAAGAATGTATATTGAGTAGTATATAACTGGGTGTCTAAGAAGCCCCAATAATTTTTCACAAGCAAAACATAATTACTTTTCATAATTTCACCATATATATTTAGATTTTTCCGTAACTTAGTTTAAAAGTTAGAGGGTCTAGACACATTTTACCACTTATTAGCAGCAGCATTTTCACGCCCATATCCCCGAAGTGGTAGGCAGAAGCACAACCAGGGCACCCACGACTAGCCGAAGACACTGAGTCCCACAATGTGATAGGTGGCAAGCCTATCGCCAACCAGGCACATTTACAATCCCGAGCAACATTTTTTTTATTAGAAAATTGGAAAACTCAATTTTCTTTTTGTTGCCCGACCCGCGAAATAAACCCGGGATCTCATGCTGTCAAGTCCAACAACTGAACCACTAGACCACAGAGACCATTTATGAATTTTGAAGTATACATGAGGAGTTTCAATAATTGGACACAACAGTCAAAAAATATGCTTTATAATTTCACATTTATGTATTGTAATATTTTTAATGGGATTCGTAAGCAAATCTTTTCTTGATTTAGAAATATTACTTTGTTTTTAATTATTTGTATTAATTAATGGAAAAAAATATAAAATAAGACAACAAGTGTGATAAATTTTTCAGTTTTGTTACTATATTCAATATCCAAAATAAATGAAACTATGATAGGTTTTCGAAATCCAAAATATATTTAGGAACAATATGGTCTTTTGCTATCTATATTTAATGAAATTAAGCTTATAAAATTAATAAAACTCTCAAAAAGATGAAATTTTGTTCAGGTTTGTTACGAAATGTCCAAAAACAACATTTGTTTTTCATGTTACTAATGAAATATTATTGTTAGCCTTTCAAAAACTAAATCAGCTAATCCTAAATGTATTTTCATTTGAATAAATGCAGTTTTACTTTAAACATTTAGTGGATAAGGGCCAAATATATCTGATTTTTAGCAATTTTTTTAGGGGACAGTAACAAAACGGACGGTAACAAAATCGTAAGGCATAGTTCTCAAAGATGTAATTATAATCAAACATTTTTTATGAGTACCTCGTATCGAATATTTCTGGTAAATAAACACATCAAGACTGTCTAGGGACATTTTTAATTTACTTAAATATCTCAAAATTTATTGATGATAACATCTAACATGTATATATTTTTATAAAACCTCTTTGAACTTATTGTTTTGCGTTTTTTATGTAACAATTTTAGATTGAAATAAAAAAAAAACGTAAAGTAATGGTAAAACTAACAATGAATCTTTTTCTCAAGAAACTGTGAAAAATAAGGAACTTTAAACATTTATGTGATAAATAAGTAGTCTGTTAACCCACCCATGACATTTATATTTTTTTCGATTGCGAGTTTTCATACTTTGGATTTAGTTATCTAAGGCTTGCTGCGGTATATCGTCCAAGGTCTGGCTAAAATGCAAAAAAAGTTGCTCTTCTGTCTCAATCTTTGCAGGAAAATTCTTCAAAACTCTTCTCTGGAGCATGTCCTACGTATGCTTTATAAGAGTCTCCAAAATCTAATAAACAAAATTATTGCGCCGGCCCTGGGTTTTTTTGACCTATCGTTTTCATAAACTGTGTTTAAATCACAGAGTACAGTAATAATTCTTCAAAGTTTAAATTATCATTATCATATAATATAGACCAAGCTTTATGCTGTCGGTTTTGTTACTTTGTCATTCCGTCTATATGTTACGGTAAATGTAGTAAGAAAACGGAAGTAACATATTGAGACCTAATTTCATTCGGAAAAATGTAACAATTCAATTTTAATTCTAAATAAATAAAATTAAACATTTTAAGATTCGTCTGAAAATTACATATACTCGTATGATATTCATTTATAAAAATGTGTTCTATAGTAAGATATACTAGAATAACAAACCTGACCATAAATTTTTCTTCGGTTCAGCCGGTTGCACAAACCTTCGCATACCGCCGAAAGAAGACAAAGTTAATGTAAGTTTTGTAAATAGCCGTCATTTACTGTCGACGTTGTAATTTTTTTCAATAACAACTAAAACTGTTTGGTAGTTAATCTATTTAAAACTGTGGTAACAAAATCGAAATTTCCGGAATTTCATAACTTTGGGGACAAGCAACATTAAATCATTGCTTAAAAATGTTTAAGTATTTAGCAAAAATGAACCCACGAAGCTGTTAAATAATTTTCATTTTACATAAATAACAAAACAAGTCAAGGGAAAACCTAGACTAAGAGCAGAATAATTTGACTTAAAGTGTGTCATCCGACCTGGGGACATACAAAAAAATGAGGATTCACTTTAATAAATATTTTTTTACAAAAAAGTGGTTATTTTATATAATTTGAATTTATAATAATGAAAAAGTATGAAGGTTTGTTTATTAACTACAAAATAAATCAACTTGATTAATAATAACTACTTGAAATAAAAAATATATGATTTGTGGGGACATGCCAAAATGACTGTTGTGCCCAATTTTTGAAACTCCTCACATGTTTCAAATGATTGACTGGGAGATGGAATGATTTTTCTACATTGTTGGTTAGGTAGTTGGTATCTTCCGTGTAGGATATATCATCTGCAAGTCTACATGGCAGGTAGTAAGAGGCGAGCATAGCTACCTAGGTCATAACCAACAAGGCCTTTGGTAGTTTGGCAGGGTAGGAATCCACTGCCTTATCTATTTCTTATAAAAAAAAAATTATAAATATCGTAAAGTGTTTCCTACTTAGTTCCAACTGTGTACTCTTAACAGTTTGGGAATATAATCACATGGTCGGATGGACAGACAAACATGTCGAATCTATAGAGGTTCCGTTTCCATTCAGCCACGGAACTCTCAAAATGCTTAGTGTGCTAGAGTTATTATATTATATACAATGGCTATATTGCTGCCAAGCACCAATTAAGCTTATTTTAGATGTAAGCTATATTTTTCCAATGAAACAAACCGAGGAATATTTCCAAGGAATTCTACTAATATTATCAATGCGAAAGTTTGTATGTTACGCGGGCAACGCCGCGGGTTACAGCTAGTAGATTATAAGTCTGTGAAAATGTCATGTGACAGCAATGAACACATTTTGTCTCTTTCTGTTACTATTTTTGAAAAAAGTTATAACTTAAAATCAATTTAGTAACCTAACTGTGTAATAAAATTTCCAGCACAAGTTAGGTAGGTAGTATCATGAAACAACTAATCAATTGTAAAAAAAAATTTGAAAGAAAAAAGCGTTTTTTTAAGTTAGAAAGATATTTGAATTTACTGTTTTATTGTTTTAAAAGCATACATTTGTTATTCATAATATGTTATGCTTAGTAAATTCATGGTCATTAGGCATATCATAATAAGTTGAGACATAATATTATCCGGTTATCCAAATGTAAATCCTGAATTCAGTTATGCATATGTAAGATATGCCTTTAAATTTATGCTCAACATAGACGGACGGCCCGGATTATACCGATGTACCTATATGTATCCGGTTTTTAGGGATCAGAACCAGAAAAAGTAATAAATTAATAGAGGTCTGTCGACCCGATATGACTGAGTTTTTTTTTTCACATAGAATATTATCAAATTGAATATCATTTCATAATCTCACAGCTATTTTTGAAGTCTCCAAAATAAACCTATTAAAATTAAATATCACTACATACTATAAAACAAAGTCGATTCCTGTCTTTTAATAAGTAGAAGTTTAAGAACTTTTAATAAGTGATCGAAGGGGAAGGTATATAGAGGAATGTATATTTCATAACCGTGCGAAGCCGGGGCGGGCCGCTAGTTTTTACAATTTTTTACTGACTTCATAAAAATAAGAAAGTTCAACTGACTTCAAACTTGAAAGACCTTAAGCGCTACTACCTACTTCGCATCGATCATGAATTAATTAAAAAAAGTCCATTTTTTTATGTTGTATAATTATATCTTTAACGCCTTTTTACCAGATTTAGAAGGTACAGTCATCCGTGAGGTTCACATTCAATTTCAAACAGGGACAAGCAAATCAGGGATTAAGCAGATATTTGTGTTATGACCATATTTATTGCTTTGGGTGTTTAATTAAGTTCATTACCTATTTATGTTGTACAGTTGACTGACACTTCCTTCGAGATTAGATCGTTTTGTGTAACTCGTCTAGAGATTTATTTTTTAACTTCAGATGTGATCCAATAAATTTTTAATGGGATACATTTCAAGTTTCTTGAAAAAATTAAACAATTAATGAATACAGTTTGCGAGTTGCGACTTATTCTCAGAATTACGAATACCTATTGTTTTTCAATACCACTGACCTTATGTTTACATGTATTGTTTTCTTCACTACATAGTGTAAAACAAAGTCGCTTCCTCTGTCCCTATGTCCCTTTGTATGCTTAAATTTAGAAAATTACGCAACGGATTTTGAAGAGGTTTGTTTAAAATAGGTAAAGTGATTGAAGAGGAAGGTGTATATGTATATTTCATAACCGTGCGAAGCCAGGGCGGGCCGCTAGTACTTATATAAGATTAATGTTATTGCATGCAATTGAGACAAAATTTACCATGTACTAAAAGTGTTTTATTAATTTTTTAGTGTTTGTCTTGGTGGCAGTACTTAAAATAAATAAAATAAAAAAAAAACACTGATTGACGATAACTGAAAATAAAATGATGAAAAGTAAAATGATTGCAGTCGGTATTTGTAGGTTTACTGTCTTCAATTTACAACAAATTTTTCATGTATCCATCGATCGTTTTTAACCTAGAATCATCTTGAAATGTCTAATAGGGCAAGTAAAAGAAATAAATGTCAAATCCGAAAAAAAAACAAAAAAGAAAAATTGAAATAATTGTACATAAATCAGAATAAAAAAAACTGACCATACCGATGGTAGTTATGCGCGTCGGTATAGTGTTCTATTACTTTATCTTAAAATTAAGTCCAAGTATAATTATAACAAACTGAGTGTCAAGCGGAAAAATGGAAAATATATATACATTTAAAAAAAAGTGTACGGAACCTTTTGACCGCTACTACGACTCGCACGGGACGATACTGTCTGACATCGCGTTATATTTGCAGATGCCAACGACCCTCGTAAGGTGATAGTGAAGAAGTTGGCGCTGTGCGTGGCCGAGCGGGACGACCTCGAGCTCGACCTCAGCGGGGACCTGACGGACTTGAAGAAGCAGGTAAACATTTTATTTACCATCAGATGGCTACCCTTGATGTCTTGAACGAATATTTCAATAATACGATGTGCCTACGCAAGAATACTACCATATTGTAAGTTCTAAACCTGAAGTTAAGGGTTGATGAAGGAATACATTAATACTGTGCATTAAAAAAAGTCTTTACGTCCATATCCCCGAAGAGAAAGGCAGAGGCACAACCAGGACACCCACGACTAGCCGAAGACAATAAGTCCCACAATGTGATAGGTGGCAAGCCTATCGCCAACCGGGCACATATCCAATCCCGAGCAACGTTTTTTTTATTAGAAAATTGGAAAAAACAAATTTTCTTTTTGTTGCCCCACCCTGGATTTGAACCCGGTACCTCATGCAGTCAAGTCCAACACCTGGACCGCTAGACCACAGAGGCGAATACACATAATACAATGTGCCAATCCCAAAAATACGATCTCATTGTAAGTTGTAAACCTGAAGTTAAGGGTTGAAATCCTCAAGGTATATGTATATGTCCCAGTTACCACTGTGGGATCAATATTTTTTATGTTATTAAACAGCGAAGAAGGAGGCACCTCCCCTGATGGTCACAGGTTGTGATCGCTTACATCTACCGTAGGTGTTACTGATGCGTTACTATCGAATGGTTACATGTGTAAGTCTATCGGACATCACATCGGAGTCTACACCATGGAACACGACAATAGCAAGTTAAATGTTTGTTAAGTGTCTGTTGATAGTTACATTGTTAGTATCATAAAATTCGTTAGTTAGTATGATTATCGGTCACAGAGTACGATTCGTAGCTTATCAGAATTCAGTGGAAGCACGAGCGAAGGCCGGGAAACCTTTTGCGCAGCTATCAAGGTCGAGCTGCGCAATGATGCATTCAGTGGTCTGATAGTGGATCATTAACGAATGTGATGTGATTGCTTCGAAATTGGATTGGGTTCTTCCCGAAACGGATGTTTTACGGATTTTTTTTTATGACATTGGAAGGCAAACGAGCAGACGGATTTCCTGATGTAAAGAAATTCACGCCGCCTAGAGACACCAAAGGTGGTAATGGTGCGTTGCCAACCTGAAGCCGGGATGTTAGGCCTCGAGCAAAAGTAAGTTGACTGGCTACCTTCCCATCAACCCTTCCCAACACATCAACGACAAGCATTGGCGTTATGGCGGCAGGAATAGGTAAGGCGGTGGTACCAATCCGGGCGAGTCGCTGCTAAACTCTACCACCTAGTCAGATGTCATCACCGTCACTAACACCATGTGACGTTACCATGTGTGTTAGTGACGGTGAGCCTATGCTCGCCTTTTACGAGCTGCCTGGCAAGGAAGGCAGATGGTCTATTCTACAAAGGAGCCCGGACCAACACGGGGATCTTTGTTGATATTGAATGCTTTACGGGAAAGGTGCGTAGTGTATGATAGTAGAAGTGTATGAAGTAAAAGAACAGTTTAAACTGTTCTTTTACTTACATCCCGTTTGCAATATTTCAAATTGATTTGTCGTCCAAATCAGCATCGTAAAAATCCTGTCAAAGTTTTTTTTTTAATTATTGATCTGATTAGATCAAGACTTCTTTTGCCATGGAACTACTCAGAATCAGAATAATCTTTATTCACATGAACCATACAAGTGGTATTTGTGCGCGTCGACATTTTTTAAACTACCACCGGATCGGAATCGCGGCCTCACACTGAGAAGAGCCGGCGAAAGAAACTCAGCGGGCTTGTCTTTTTTTCAATAATAATATTTACAATATAATCTAGATTAAAATTACTAATCTAGATTACTCCACTAGAAAAGAGAAAATAAATTTACCTAAGAAACTCGGCATTCCATTCAGTATCTATGTTGCCTCGTTGGGGGAGTGGCTAGTGCACACGCGTAAATACACCGATCAACCGCGAGGCTCAAGTTCGATGTTCGCATAATATATCGCACCCTCAGTAATATAAGGGCACTATCCAAAAAACTACTTTTTGTGAAATCGTGTTTTAATTAATATACAGTATTTTTTTCCGATATTATTCATGTGTAAAACACATACAATTACCGAGTCATTCTTATATTTTTTAGCTAGCGCTAACTAGTAGCGAATATCAATTGTGCGTTTATCATTCAAAATACCTGTGGTATATGGGAATTTGAATGTTAAAAATTTGACTTGAGCCCTTATATTACTGAAGGTG
>NJDD01001055.1:114280-137941 GCA_002245505.1 Calephelis nemesis
GTACCAGGTAATCTATATATTAATACGTGATGCCAAAACTTTGGACCTCTTTTTACGAAAATTGCGCGGACGCAGGAGCATAAAATTTGGCACACTCATAGTTTATGTGTAGGGTAAGTGCTGAACGCTAAAAATTTTTAATAAAAAATTGTGTGTGTACTTATGTACACGCGTTAGAAGTTATACTTCTTCGGCGTAATAAGATAAAAATCTTTTTTAAAAATTTTATCTTTTGCCTTATTTTACATTTGCAGACAAAATGACACTAATCAAAAGAAGTATAACTTCAGTAATGCTTATAAAGTACATTAAATCAATAAATAAAACATTACCCACACTACTATGTATTTGACACACACACAAACAAATATATTGATGATAACGATAAAAGATCACAGATGGCGCACTGAAAAGTTGGGAAACAAAGTAATAGGTCTTGAGAAATGAAGATGGCGTTCTTATCAACAAGATAGTAAAATTTATAATGGTCGAATTTCGACCAATGGGCGACCACTAGTGTATCTCTAATGTCTATCGATACAAGTGAAAAATATTCGTCACTATCGAAGAGATTTCATTCTCGATGACAGAGTTAAGTGCGCTTCTGCGATTTTTTTGTAACGTTTCGCAACGTACTGCGAAAAAAGATGCTTTATACATTTACTAGCTGTTTCCCGCGGCTTCACCCGTGTAGTATATTTATTTAATATTTAGCTCTTCAACGCTACCCGTTGAAATTTTTAGATAAAAAGTAGCTTACGTCCTTCTCCCGATTTTGAAACATTTTTCTTTGGTGCTCTACTGGTATTGGTCTTAGCGTGACGATATTTAGCCTATAGCCTCCCTCGATAAATGGGCTTTCTAACACTGGAAGAATTTTTCAAATCGGACCAGTAGTTCCTGAGATTAGCGCGTTCAAACAAACAAACTCTTCAGCTTCATAATATTAGTATAGATTATAATCGGAATACCTTTAAAGAATTAAGTTACGAAAAATCGAAACGAAATCCACTTAAATTTCGTATGAAAAATTACTTACGGAATGTCGTTACGGGTTTCCGTTTCGAAAAGATGGATAGACAGATTTTTTTTCAAAGTATTAAAGAATACATTTTTCAAAAGTCAGCTAATTATGTTCATTAAAAACTTAAAATAGTAATTAAAATTGTTCATTTAATATTTAAAAAAAAACACAAACGTTAAATGTCGGTATTTCTCCGTTTGAAGATTTATTGAATTTATTTCGGTATTACATATGTACCAGCATCTTTGGCTGACACCCATAACATAATTAACTGCTTAATTTGGAATTAGATCAAATCCCGTAATTTATATTTATTATTTATACCCTTGAAGACGTTGAGGTTGAGGCTCAGAGTTTACATTTAACAGAATCGCAGTCCTTAGAATAAAAAAAATATTTACATGGGTCACACAAGCGGTACTTACGCATCTGCAATGATATAAACTATCACCGCGTCGGAATCGCGGATTACACTGAGATCTAGCTAAAGAAACTCAGCGAGTTTATTTTCTTAACCCCCGTGGAAAAAAGGGGTAGTGAAAAGTTTGATGCTGCGTGTGTATGTCTGTGGCGTCATAACTCTTAAATGAATGGACCGATTTTTATGCGGATTTTTTATGTAAAAACTGACGTTATTGAATTGTTTATTGGTAACATTATAGATAGGATTTTAACCAGAGGTTATTGAATATTTTTATTTTGTTATTTTTTTTAAATTAATCGTTATATAATTGTCTTGTAATAATAAATATTAATATGCCTTCAGAATAATTCGCTATTTCAATGCATTATAAACATTAAAACAATCGTAATTTATTTGCATGCTACAGTGCCGGGTACGTACTAATATTAATTCATATTCACACCGTGTTATTAATACACACATACATATATTCATCACGATGTCACGCTCTGTATACAATGGTGCTGTGGTTGATACTATTTAGATGCTTATCTCTCTGTTCATTAGTTGTGGTTTTGCTTGGCTATGTGTGACGGAAGTTTGTGGTTGGTGAATTATTAGGGAAGCTATATGCTATTATTGTTTTAACGCATAACCCATATTATCTTGGGATATTGCTTTGTTTCAGCTGTAGTTTTAACAAAAGTTTGTGGTTTTGGGAGCTAGAATAATGAAGTTGCTTTAATTTTAACGAACATCTAATGAATTGATCGTATTTGTTTTTAGAATGTTAAATTGGAATAGAAAAAAACAAACGTTTTAATTTTTTATTCCAATTTAGAATAGAAAAAAACAAAAGTTTTAATTATTGATAAAAAAAAATGAAATAGTTAATTATTTGGGCGGTCTTTGTAGGTTATTACTGTTAAGTATCTTCACGTTCATATCCCGAAAATTTAGGCAGGGCCACAACCAGGGCACCCACGACTAGCCGAAGACACTAAGTCCCACAATGTGATAGGTGGCAAGCCTATCGCCTATCGGGCACATATCTAATACCAAACAACATTTTTTTTATTAGAAAGTTGGAAATACCACGTTTTTCTTTTTGTTGCCCGACCCGGGATTCGAACCCGGGACCTCATGAAGTTAAGTCCAACACTTGGCCTGCTAGACCACAAGCGTTAATACTGCTAAAATAATAATTTTGCTCCATAACTGTATTGTGTTATTGTTAGAATTAAACCAAAATGATATGACAATTATTATTCAATGTACTGTTTGTACGAGTTTTGCTGATTTTATTTTTATCTCATCCTTTCCATTAATAAAAGGAAAAATGTTGATTGGACGAGTTATCCTTTTCTAAAAGTTCAATAAGTGTCAAGTTCCTTATTTGTTTGAAAATGTTGAATTTTTAGGTATTTGCTGCTTTTTCCACATTTTGTTATTTTATATGTGTAAGGAAAGTATATGCATTGCTAAATTACAAAAAGTAAAATGTCCTTTAACAATTCATTTGTTTTGTCAGAGTATTGTTGTTGCATGATGTTATCTTGCTCTCACTCTCGGTTCTCTTTCTCACACATTCTAATAAATATAAGTTCTTTACTAAACTCTTGAATGTTTAAATTACCTAAACTGTTAACCTAACCTAAAACATTACTAATATTAAAGTTAAATCGAATAATATAGGATACTTAAAGTATTTTTAATATTTATCATAGGTTTTTGTCTACTTCTGAACTTGACCCATACTTTAAAATGTTTTACCAATCATAGTAGTAAGTCATTTTGAAATGTGTTTAGTATACTTCTTATGTAGAAAGAGATAATCTTTGTTTTTAAAACGTAACATAATGTAATAAAAAAATACACATGGCATTGTAATTAAATTATATTTTTTTCAAATTCCAGTTGACAAAATGACCCACATGGTGGGTTCCTACCCCCCAAAAGTGGAGATACAGTCATACACCACTCCCCCAGAAGACGCACCTTCAGGATTAATGGCGCGAGGCTCATACAACGTCACCAGCCTGTTCACGGACGACGACAAGAACGAGCACCTTCAGTGGGAGTGGAGTTTTGAGATCAAGAAAGATTGGAAAGACTAAACGCTTGCTGATGACAAATTGAACCCGGATTGGACACAAATAGGTCTGTTGTATATACAGTGCAGGTTATATTGTGTTTTTGGAAAATCTCCAGTGTAATAATTGATTTTGGTGTAAAACAAAATGGCGCTCCCTCCCATACTTTCAACTTCATCTAGTGCAACTGTTTATTTTACTTTTAACTGCTAATGGCTTCAGTGGTTTTAAAAGTAAAGTTAATGTTTGAACTGATCGTTTGCGGTAAGAATAGTGACGTCATCAAACATTCAATGTCCAAGGTTCATGGAATCTCTAATTTTCGGCGGTTCAATTGATCTATGGCGTTGATGACGTCACTTTTCTTAACACAAACTGTTGGTGTTTCACACACACACATACATACATACATACATTATTACCAATTGTTTGACAAATTGTAACACTAACAAAGTATTACATTTGTTGGAGATTCAGTGTAATGTACCACAACCGAGAGAAATAAAGTAACAACAGGTTTTTAAATAAAAATAAAATGTATATTTATTACATTAAAATAAGTTTTATGCTATTGATAAAATAAAGCAGCGCCATCTTTTAACAACAAGGAAACTTGACTGAACATTTTCACAATTAAACCATAAACAACTTAAACATTTTGGCAACATTTGTTTTAAAAATTCCCGTTGTCTGTGCCATAGTGTCACAATGTGACGCAGCTCAAAGGATACAAGAGTAACGCACACTAGTGTCCCATCCGAGGTGTCGATATGGCTGACGGAAAGATCTCCGTTTGAAAAACAATGTTAGGAATATAGTATGGGGAGTTGAGAGGAATATACGTATAAAAGATATGAAGAAAATAGTGACGTCATCATCCTAGCAACGTGGGTGTTGCCAGGTTGATGTCACTATTTTGTACTAAATGTTGTAAATATTTCCAACAGAACTATTTTAACATAAACTGTTCATAGTGTCTGTTCTTAAATGTGTCTTTTGGCGCTAATTACGTAAGTTACATTACCAGGATTACTCGTATCAGTAATACATTACCATCTTTGATGTCTGTAGGCGACAAGTGTTTCTTATCATTTGGGAATCTTCTTGTCTTTCTACCAATACTATAAATATTTAAAAAAAAAATTAAAATCCTTGACACTTGAAAAAAAAAACTTCTCAAATTTCGAAATGCATTTATTTTGTGAAAATTTCTTTATAAAGTACCTATAGTTGTTGCAGTTTAACATTGAACTGAATATGTATAGGCCTACATGGGGTAGTTTTTACCCGAGTAGGATTTTGGAAGGTTTTCCATAAGGATGCTTGAAGCACTTATCTGCACCTTTTTGGCTTTGTACTAATTTGTACTGCATTTTTACTGATATTCTATTTCTCTCTCCTCTCCATGGGTTATGGTTTGTGCAATTTTGTCATAGAGGGAGCTCTGTGTTACCATTTAATATGGTAGATTTATTTTAAAAATGGTAACTTTTGTACACCACTACATTTTAAATCTGAATTACTATTTTTATAGGTGTATATCCTGTTTGAGATTTCCGAATGTAATTAATAAGTTTCATTTCTAAAGTCATTTTGGAACAAATGAAATGTGTACAGTTAGCGTCAAAATACTTTTAAACGTTCACAAATAATTGTAACTTATATATTTCAGACTAAAACAAATATGTACAACTGTTTTTGATGTTGACTGTAAATCGTTAGTAAAGGTCCATAAACTATGCAACGTTTCTTTTACACTTTTCTACCTTTAATGTGATTTTACAATAAATATGAACTATTAAAGTGAAAAAAGTTTTAAAAAATACAAATACTGAAATTTGTGTAATATTTCGGGTTATTTTGGGAAATTGTCAACACATATTTGGTGTTGAAAAAATGTAATGCATTTAAAACTAATACCTTTCATGATCACACCCGATCATTACCCGTATTTTTCGATAGGATGAACACCCAATCGAAAAATACTTGATAGAATCTATACTTGCTATCGTCGGCACTTGGTGGAATTCCATTGAATATACACTTTTTTTGTAGTTAACACTTGTACTTATCCACAATATACTTTCTGTTACTTTCTAGCCTACCGGTTTCACTTTTTACAGCATCTGTAAAAACCCTGGTGGTGCTGAAACCGGTTGGCTAGAAAGTAACAGAAAGTATATAGTTGATAAGTACAAGTGTTAACTACAAAAAAATGTGTGAAAAATACTTTTTTTTTAAATGTCAAAATGCTCTTGACTCTCATATTTTTTTTTAAATTTCGTTTCGAAATAAAACATTTATCATCTAAAAGATTGTATTTATTGTTAGTCCTATCCCCGAAGCGTTACATGGTTTATGGATGTCTTAGAAATAATTTGGTATTAAAATAAGTATATCTTATTCATATAGCCACAAGGTCGATATTATTGAGATAAAAAGCATTTGATTTTCCAAGTAAAGTTTTCCAGTAGTCGTAATACAGTGTATTTTTGTGGATAGATTTAATCCCCATAGTGCCGAGTGTAGACCTAATGTACTTAGACATAAGTCCTAAATTTCTTTGTCTGTCATGTTGTATCGACACTATGCGGTTCATCGGCATTCCTATATCAAGCATTTGGGCCAAACCGGCAATTGTGGTATTGAACGCCCGAAAGACCGCCTTTCAGGTTCAAAGTCAATACCAATCGCATCTTGCAATTTTTTCAATTTACAATGTAAGAATGAGACAGATATATTTCTATGTAATATATGTCCCATATGATTTTGTAGCAATGTTTTTGAACTGAAGATATATATTTTTAATACGTAGGTAAAAGGAACCGAGTGCCAGATTTTCGAAATGGCAATAAGAAAGTATTATTGTTCGCTTAAGGCAAATTAGACCATAAGTGCTTGTATGAAGGTAAGTTTTCGAGTCAATCATCATGTATGATGGAATTAGAGGTGCAGTTGTACAACTGGTGCTTTTCGTGGAATTTTCTATCACATATTTAATTTTAATAAGATCCGTTCGCGGTAACGAGTTAGTAAACATTAAATGTACTAAAAATAGCTTCAAGGACAGTAGCGAGAATATTACGCAGTAACAAGAATAGTAGCAACATTATCTCTGGCAGAAAAGCAACAATTATTATGAAAGTACTAATTTCCTCAACAATCCTAGTAACTTGAAACGTATACATCGTAAAGCGGCTTTACTGGTGTTGCTAGCTTGTTATTTGTGGACAAATAATTTATAGTTCATTCGGTGCAAATTGCGATCGTGGATATCAATAATCTTAAGGCTTCCTTTAAAAAAAATGGTTTTATCCATTTCGGTATAAAAGTGACTTGTTAAAACTTGAAATAATATGTAAAACGCTAATTTATTTTCAATCAACCAATCAGAAGGATGGATTTAAATTTTTAACGTTCGATTTTCGTTGACATCTGATTGGTCAGTTTTAACAATCGTTACAATATTCATAGGCAATATATCTGCATATTAGCATTCTAATTTTCATTAATGTTAGCAATGTAATTAGTAATTTCATTTTCATACAATGTTTTATGAAAACTCAATATATTAATGAATATGTGGGTATTTGTGTTTTCACGCTATTTTATATGATTTATTTGTTATAGTAATCGATTTATTTCAATAGACGTGTAAAGTTGTATGCAATGTAATAGTTTGGCCAAAAATAAAGCTTATTTATTCAATAAATTCTAGTTCGTAATTTAGAACCCAACTCTAATTGAATCAGCGATTTTTAAAATCCCACATGTTATGTAGATCAAATATAAAACATGTGGGGCTTTAGAAACCACTGATCAAATTTTATGCGACATTGGACTTAGTCGTAATACAAGAGTTCATATTATTAAATGAAGAAACACTTGTATTGTTTTACGCATCACTTAAAATTTAAATTTATTATTTTATAAATAGCCTACTGGTTTCGCTTATGACAGCAGCATCAGGGCTAGAACTTAAACTTTTCGTAACTTAACTTTTTAAGTTCTAGCCCTGATGCTGATGTCATATACGAAACCGGTTGGCTATTTATAAAAAAACAAATTGTAGGTAATACGTAAAACAGTACAAGTGTTTCTTTATTAAAAATATGAATGTTTAGAAGTTTTACCAAGCGCCGACGATGGAAAATATCAAATCTTATGTAATACAAGAGCTTAAAACATCAGTACTCTACAAAATAGCTGTCTAGTGTATGAATAACGTGTGATCAGGGCTTGAAATATCAGTATTTTTGGGAACCGGTAGTAGCGGCGTTAGAGCAATACCGATATCAAAGGCTTTACCTGTACTGTTAGTACCTGTACTAGATTTAGTACCGTTTCTATCGGTTTAGGGCTCTTATACCGGTACTTGTTTAATAATACTGGTACCAGAAAATCTTTACAGATTTATATGGTACCCATACTTAATAACGAACATCGGCAACGGTTCTCCTGTATGTATCGGGTATCTTTATTAGGTACAGGTATTTATCGGTATTAGTACAAGTGTTTGCTTGATATCGGGACAGTACCGGTATAAGGAGTACAAGTACCCATTTTGAAAGCGGAATCCAGGTAACGAAATGTTAAGAACAGCTAAGTACCTGTATTTAGCCTGTACTTTTATCGGTTCCAAGCCTTGCGTGTGATCGAAGAAGTTTCTATTGTTAGCTCGCTCTGATGCTCACTCGTGCTTTTATTAGACCATAGCTTACACTATTTCGATAATAGAGGTTATTTTTTTTCATTTTTTATCACGCAACAAACTGGCATATCTCATGTCCCGTAGTGTGGAAGGGGTTCATATTGTTTGATATTTTCTGTATCCTCTTCTGCCTAACAGGGCAAGCTTCATTGAAGAATCTCGTGAGAAAACCGGGTGCGCAACTTAGAGATGGTCGTTATTTGGTAAAGTAGCTGGTTTTAAATAAGCTTTTCCCCCGTGTTGGTCCGGGCTCCTTTGTAGAATAGACCATCTGCCTTCCTTGCCAGGCAGCTCGTAAAAGGCGAGCTTAGGCTCACCGTCACTAACACC
The DNA here is from genome assembly GCA_002245505.1 of Calephelis nemesis. Taxonomy (NCBI): domain Eukaryota; kingdom Metazoa; phylum Arthropoda; class Insecta; order Lepidoptera; family Riodinidae; genus Calephelis; species Calephelis nemesis. The sequence goes on from NJDD01001055.1 coordinate 122,842, forward strand.
GTGACATCTTACTAGGTGGTAGAGTTTAGCAGCGATTCGCCCGGATTGGTACCACCGCCTTACCTATTCCTGCCGCCATAACGTCATGACGTGTTCCGGTTTGGAGGGTAAGGTAGCCGGTAAACTTACTTTTGCTCGAAGCTTAACATCCCGACGTCAGGTTGGCAATGCACCATTACCAACTTTGGTGTCTCTAGGCGGCGTAAATTTCTTAACATCAGGAAATCCGTCTGCTTGCCTTCCAATTTCATAAATAAATAAATAAAATAAAAAGCTTTTATTAATAATGATAACGATGATATTTTTTTTGTAATTAAAACTATTCAGTCAGGCAAACATGTTCTTGAAATAATAATGCAGATATTTTTTCGTTAATATTTAAATGTTCTACTTATATTATTTCATTCATAATTTCCTTGAGATCCACTGGATTGACTCTGTTCTTGACGATAATGGTGGTGTGATCGACTTTCTTCAGTGCGAGGGTCACGAGGTCTGTAGTTTTCTGGGCCGGACAAAAGGCAGTGAGACGGGTGGGCACGTAGCTCGCTTCTAGCATCATCAGGGGCATCACTATTGCCAAGCATCCACGCTCTGAAATCAATTAGCACAACAGCAAATAACGATGTCCTGTGGCCGATTCCTATGTTCAAGGTTAGTATTTTGTTATCGCCTCTGTGGTCTAGCGGCCTGGCGTCGGACTTACCCTCTGATCCCCGGGAAGGGCAACACAAGGTAAAATGCGTTTTTTCCAATTTCTTTGTTGCTCGGGATTTAATAGTTGGCGATAGGCTTACCACCTATAACATAGTGGGACTTTGTGTGTTCGGCTAGTCGTGGGTGCTCTGGTTGTGGCTCTGCCTACAACTTGGGAGATATGGGCGTGAAAATCCTTTTTTTGTATTTCGTTTTGTTTACGGAAGACAGTTTATTGTAATAATCGTAATTCGTAACCTTATGAAGTCTGTGGATAAGATAACTAATTTACTTTGCGTGTCGCAGCTTGCAGGTACAATTATAAAATTGTGGAACTTTAAGTAACGCGTCTTTATTCGTAGTTAAACTACGAATGGTTATACCAATATCGAAGTGACCAACCATTTGTTTCTTATTTTACTTTGCTACTATACGACTTTGCCCAGAGTGAAAACTATGTAGCTCTTCCGTTGGAACTCGTTGACTTATAAAAAGTACTCTGTGTCCTTATACAACGTCCAATCTATTAATCTAAAAAATATGTTCTCTAATTGGATTAGTCGTTGAATACAAACTTAACATTTTCCTATTTGCAGTAATAGTCCCTACTTTATTACTAGTGATGTACTTAGGAATAGTATATTTCCAACTGCCTAAGATCCATTTCGAACGTTTTATAAATTAACTGGACGATCCAGCAAACTTCGTATCGCTTGAAATTAACAGCTAATAAACTACGTTATATTATTTGATGATCCGACAGTTGCGTAGTCTGCCGGATCCTATGTAAAACATTCCCAAATCAACGAATACTTAGAAATAAAAATAATAATTAAAAAACAATTTCCAGTTGATCAAATTGTGAATATGAACCATTTTCGAATCCCCCTTTAACACCCAAAATTTCATCATAATCGCTCCAGTCGCTTAGGAGTTCAGTGACAAACACACGAACAAGAATTATATAAAGAATTCTTAAAATATTTGATAACCTTTTGCGAATCTCGTGATTCGATGACAGGGCAAGGCATTTGTGTGATAAACCAAAGACAATATATTACTTATCTCTGGATAAACATACATTTCTAGGGATGGGTGCTTTACAAATTTCCTGGATTTACGTAATGTTTTTTCTATGTTTTTTTTCTATGTAATATTGACTAACACTCATAAACACATAATAATTTACCTATATTGGGGTCAGATCAATTTTGTAATAGTTACTTGTCTTAAGATCTGTTTCGAATTCGTTACCAATCGTACCTACCCGGCAATCGTCTTCGCAAGATAACATTCTCTATAATATAGACCCCGCTTTTGCCCAACGTGTGGGCAACTGTGCGGCTGGTCAACTCTCTCGTCTCCTCCGACTCCAGCGACGGCGCGTCAGTCGCCACCCCCACCACGTGCGTCAGGTTTGTCGCTATCCATTCAGCTAGCTCGGAACTTAGACCTATAAAACATTATAAACATAGTTTAAACTTTAAAAAAAACGACATCGATTTCAATAAGTAAATTATCTACGTACACAAAATATTGAGTATTTTCCTCGATTTCTCTGGGATTCCATCGTCAGATCTAGGCTTGATAATTGGACCACCTCGAAAGTACGCGCTTATAAATAATCGGTAATCTTATAATTAAACCGGTTTAGAAATGACGGAGAAATCATCAATCAAGATTAACATACATAAAAATATAAATGAGATGAACTAACAACCTCATCTCTTTCAAAGTCAGTTAAAAAGCTCTGTTCTATGTATTCTGAAAGTAAGCTAAAGGAAAACGATGGCATGCTGGTAGGTACAGAAACTTTATAAACATAGAAAGGTAAAAAGTAGACGACTTTTCTGATGGAGCGTATGAATACCGGCGATACTAACGGTTTTTTGACCTTTTTATTGCAATGCGAAAATTTACTATTTTCGTTTTACTGCTTGTAGGGTAAAGGTCTCTAAACTACCTTTGTTTATAGTAATGTTTGTACTAATACAATCTTTTTTCAGTAAATAATGAGTCAGTAGTAAATAAAACCAAATTAAGTATCTTCACGCCCATATCTCCGAAGAGGTAGGCAGAGGCACAACCAGGGCGTCCAAGACTAGCCGAAGATACTAAGTCCCATAATGGGATAGGTGGCAAGCCTATCGCCAACCGGGCACGTTTCCAAACCCCAAAAGAAAATTGGAAAAATCCAATTTTCTTTTTGTTGGCCGACCCGGGATTCGAACCCGAGACCTTATGCAGTCAAGTCCAACCCCATTAATGTCAAGCGATACGAAGTTTGCTGGGTCAGGTAGTATTTATATAAAAATACTAGCTGACCCGGCAGACGTTCTGCTATGAAAAAATTAGGATGAGTCACCCTTATCACTAAGGGGTATAAAAAAAACACCCTCATCACTTAGGGTTATAAAAAATAGATGTTGGCCGATTCTCAGATCTACTCAATATGCTCACAAAATTTCATCAAAATCGGTCAAGCCGTTTCGGAGGAGTATGGCAACGAAAACTGTGACACGAGAATTTCATATATTAGATGTAGAATATTTGGGTTGTGCCCAACAAGTTACATCGCACCAAGTATACAAATATTCCCAACGAATAACATTTTTGTCACAATTAGTAGGTATTTGTCAGTCACTAGGAAAGTGGAAAGCGAAATAAAAAAGTAGGTAGGAAAAATCTATAAACTCGTAACAATGTTATTTAGCGACTTGAATCACCAATGTTACTTGTTAGGAATGTTGGGATACTTTTATTCAATAATTCCCATAGAGTACCAGTGTGACTAGTTTAGGTGTGACTGGATGGGAACAACCCTATTGTTTTAATAAAGAAAAAAGGCCAACAAATTTAAATAGAACATTTTTACACCTTCGAAACTCAATTCAAGTCGCTAAACAAAGATTATTTTGAGTTATGAGTTTATAGAATTTTCTACTTTTTTATTTCCCTTTTTATTCCTTTTGCACTTTCTTAGTGACTGCCAAGTTTTTAATTGACCCTGTAAATTTTACTTTTTTTTTAAAAATTACCTGGAAATCTGCAAATACATCTGTGCTTAAAGTCGTTGGTGGGTTTCCAACCGAACTTGAATAATATCAGTGTGGCTTCATTGGGGTCCCTTTTTAACACGGTCCACTGGAGCGCCACATCTAGGCTAAGTACAAACCCAGGATCTTCTTTAGATAGATGGCTAACGTCGATTATATACACTAAAAAACGAAATTTAAAAGTAAGTAATTAGATAAGTATCTTCCTAGCGGTCTTGTTGGTAATGACCAGTTTCACTTTTCCTTTTTTCTTTGCTCTTGCGAGACGAACACACACACAAACACATGCACACACAGACAGACACACACACACACATGCACACGCACACTCACGGTTGCCTATTTCTAATTTTTAATAAGGTTTTTTTCAGTCTCGTAAAATATCCTCGTGGAGTTTTGTGCGCCATCGAGAGAAAAGATGGTCGAAGTTTTTTCATAATAATTGAATTTCGTGTTGATATTGAGTGAAATTAGTCAATTTTGGTGGCATTTTGTACAATTTTGTTCAGTGAAAGTACACAAATGAAATAATCATGAAGAAATTAGCGTATCATGAATTTCAAAGCCAAGAGATGACACGACTTACTGACGACTTATGACTTATTATAATAATTGATCAAAATTGCTATAAAATTTGATGCAAATTTTTACTTGACGAATGGCAAAATACTAACGTGAAGGCCAAAGCTTAAAGAAAGAAGAAATATCCTCGTGTAAAAATTTGTTGCAGTCAGAACAGACGCTCGTAACAAAATTAGTCTCCTTTTTAAGTTTTCATCGATCACTGCCTGCTGTTCCACGTCACCCAGCCGCACTTCGCGCTCTCTCTTTGCTCGTACGCAGGTCGGATTTAATAGTAGGTACTATGGCTACTTTGGTCCGTCAAAAATCTTCTCCGAAATGGAGATTCTAGAATGATGGAAACAAATCGGATGACAGAGATCGGATCTTGTGCATGAATTACCCTAGGAATAGTTCCGCAGCTGCTACGAACCATATTTTCACGGGTTCGGATAGGATTCGGATCGGACGTAGTGCGGAATCTCTCTTACGGTGTTACCGCTTCTACTGTAGTTATATTTAATCTCAAGCGGAGATTCGGACATACTAACATAAATTTTATAGAAAAACTTACATCGGCTTACTAAATATTCAGTGGGAATCATTGCGGGTCTCATGGAGCTCGCACCTGGCTCGTGGTCCAAATGCAGGCTGGTACCGAGCCCAGGCACACCACAATTTATACAAATTTTCCTAGAAGAAATTGAAACAGTGACGGTACTGAAAATTCGCTTATTTCTTTCACTCCGTGTCACAAAAAGAAGTTGAGGAAAGGTTTCACTCCAAAAACTGAAGGCATATATCCTTACTTAATCAAACAGACATTTTAGTTCAGAAATCATAATTAAGGAACATACTCTTGAACCTTGATCCATGCTAAATTGGAAATTGGAATCGGATAAGTCAGTTCAGGTACTCTTGAACACAATAGGTACTAGCGAATTATTAGTATTTATAGCAAATACACTGAATTTTGTTTGAAACATAATATTAATCCACTAGTATGTACAATAGGTAGTACGAGTATAATGTTATAGTATTCATCAGCACCTAAACCTTTGCCGTTTCTTCTCCCGACTGGCTAGGTTTGGAAACGGTGGTAGTTTACGGTAGACAGGGCTAAATTTATTATCATTTTAAAATTATTTGTAAGTTATAACTCAAATTATAATAAGAATAAAACTATTTGTTCGTATGAATATTAAAACATCGTGTACTTATATAATTAGTTATTTTTATACTTATAAAAATATTTCAATATTTGCACACCACAATGTGGTAGAATATGTTGGAAAGCTTAAATAATTTTGTAACAACCTTAACACACATATTCCGCAAATAAATATATTTTCTTTTTCTTTTTCTTTTCTTTCTTTAAATTTAAATATTCAATTTCCAATTTGCATGTAATCTACATTTAAGTATAACTCTGCAGACCTTTGCAGATAGATAGGGATTATAGAACATATAGAAATTTTGGTATTTTGACAGCAGGTAGGTAGGTATACCAATAAAATTGTCATATGAAAATGTTTTACTATCTTGATTTGCCAACAAAATCTTAAATTTGTGAACCTTCCATTATTGGCGCATGGTGAAACGCTATTATTATTTATTAGGTAATCTAAGTATATCTGAGCTTGCACGTTTTCACTGATTGGTTAGATATAATTCATATTAAAAAAAAATTGTAAGCAAGAAATTTTTATCGGATTCGCTGATTTTTTTCGAAGTTAATATTATTAGGTTTTGCCTTTTGACAAATACCATTTGAAAAAAAAATCAGACAAGTTGCACAAATTAAATCGAACACCAAAGTAAGCAAATTATATGCTTGTGTTATGGGTGTTAGTTAACGATTCTAATACATATAAATTAATAAACACTCAGACCCGGAAATGCAGACATCTAAATGTTTATCACACAAATGCCTGCCTTCAGCCTTTGTCGGGAATCAAACCCGAACCTCGCTGTTGGTCCATGTATTTAAGCGTGTACGCTGGCCACACATATATAATATACTTACATAAAAATTCCCTCGATCATCGCTTCACGAATGACCGGAATTTCTTTATTTTTTTTTGATTAGGTAGTTATTGCCTGGAGAAAGTTTTTAAGTATATAAAACCAGGGAAACAACCAAACAAACTGTTAGTAGGTAAAGTAGTGCTATTTAAATTATGCGATTCGGCTATATTCGTCAAGCTTCGGAAATCCTTATGTATTTTAAAAATATCTATATACCGTTGTTATTACATAATTAATCATTTTGCTTAAATTTAGATTAGGTCAGCCAATTTAAAAATAAAAGTATAAAGTGTAAGGTCAAAGCGCATAATTTAAATAGTACTATACCTAGCAATTAATGTCTATCTGCAGTATTCTGACATTAAGAATTCTCTATCATTTTGTCTTAATTCAAAAGGCTATAGTTACTTACCAAAGTTTTGCTACTGCGTTATAGTATTCTGATAAATACGTCCACGTCGTAGGTCGTGTCAAATCATGGACACTTATAAAAGATTCTTCATCAGAAGAAGATAGGCTTTCGAGTCGAATCACACTTATCCACAAGCATTCAGTCAACAGAAAAACAACCTTCATCGTATCGGCTTCTGAGATACAATGGAGATATTGAAAAAGAATTATTGTTTATTGACTCTTGCAACAATTACCTAATCATTGTTTGGTGAAACTATTGTTTAAAATATGAAGTCATAAAGTGAAATAAACATCCACCATCAAACTAAAGATCGAGTGACTGCTTTTAGAATAATTTTCTCCTATTAATGTGCATATATTTTTCACTAGCTGCGCCCCGCGGTTTCACCCGCGTAAGTCCCAATCCCGCGGGAACTCCGGGATAAAAAGTAGCCTATATGTTATTCTGGGTCTTCAGCTACCTACATACCAAATTTCATCGTAATCGGCTTTGTAGTTTTTGCGTGAAAGAGTAACAAACATCCATACATCCATACATACAAACTTTCGCATTTATAATATTAATAGGATAGGATATAGGTACCAGGTACCACCACACAATTAAAAAAGGTTTCCTGGAAGAGATCGCTGATTTCGCACTAAGACCAGCTTTGTCGAATAAAATAAATGAAAATTATTTGTTTAGGGGTGGATGGTGTGTAAGGAAAAGAAAATGAACAAATAATAAATAAATTTCACTGCACAAGTTACACAAATTGAATGTAACCCCAAAGTAAGCAAATTACATGCTTGTGTTATGGGTGTTAGTCAAAGATTCTAATACATAGAAATACTTAAATAGATACCAGAATAAATTTAATAAACACCCAGACCCGGAAATGCAGACATATAATTGTTCATCACACAAATGCCTGCCCCCGTCGGGAATCGAACCCAAGCCTCGCGGTTCGTCGATGCAGTTAGGCGAGTACGCTAGCCACTCGACCAACGAGGCGGTCATTATTATATTATGTATTTAAATATACCAACTTAGGCATCAGATTGTGGTCTTTAAATGTTTTATGAATATTTAAACAAATAAATTATTTATGTACGTAACAAATTTTAATATTATAGAATTAATAATTGATTTCAAACAAATATAAAGAGATATTAATGTTAATTAACTTTATCCGCCTTTTACTACCACCGTTGAAAATCCAATACTAGCGAATAAATAAAAGAAGAAATTGTTCAAAGTGTCTATTCAAGTAAATTATTTGTAGTACTTCGAGAATATACATAATTCATTTATTATAATTTATTTATAATTTTTTTATTTGTTTGTTTTAACTTTAATTTATAATTTAAACACTTTTGTTGTAAAAAGTTAGATTACTTCCTAAATTAATTATTTGAAAGATTTACGATTTATAAACAGTTAATGTACCTTCTCCTTATTTTAATGTATTTATCTTCTAAGCGTTGGTTGTTTGGAAGTGATCGCTTGTTAGCGATAAAACCGCCTTTTGTATAAAATATGTTTTTATAAATGTAATATGTAACAATTTCATGTTTTAGTTGTACAATAAAGAGTTTGTTATTATTATTATATAAATTTTGATAACTTTGTATATTATAGATCTGTCCAATCGTTTATATAACCAAATTGATGATCTTCAATGATTCAAAATATTTAGAAATGTGATGAAGATAATAAAAGAAAATAAGAGGTGACAAACGAGCAAGTGGGTCCCTTGATGGAAAGTGACATCCGCAACATTACAGATGCGTTGCCGACCTTTATTGGTTACAAAATAAAAAAATATGCTATTACATCGAACGTTCGTCACAGCGACGCAACCGCAAACGATGTATACTATGTAAGTACCAAGGGTATACCAGACTCAAGACGCCCAAGTTTTTTTCCCGTTTGTTTGAAGATAGAATACATTACTGTGATAATATTGTAGTGAGAGATAAAAGCTGGCTACTGAATTGTACAGTAGATGATCTTGTTAAGATTGCGTGGAGAAATTCTGAGTGGAATGCGTGTGGAACTCACAGTGGGTACCAATTCAAATAACTTTCATGCGATAGACAAAGCTTAATGTACCACTACTGTGTATGTACTGTGTGTGTTATATGTATTGTGTGTGTGTTGGTATATTATGGAGTTATTAATTTATGAAATAAAACGGCAAATAGAATCTAACGTTTAATCATAAAGTACGACTTAAATAAATCAATTTAAAAAAAGATACCCAATAATATTAAAAACAAAATCAAGGTTTAATCCAAAATGTTTTAAATTTAGACATAAAAACAATAAATAATACGTTTCCAAAATATGTATAGAAAATAATAACCCTCGGTTATGTCCAATACATTTTTGATGAGGAAAACTTGAATAGCCTTCTGTTTCTAGTAATAAATATTCTTATAAGATCTTCGTAAGTGTTTTTGATATTTACAAATTGTGATTTTATAGGAGAATCCATTAATAACGTGAGTTGAAAATAGGGTTTAAAATAGGGGGTGAAAATAGGAGATCCATTAGGCCCACTTTCACGGTTCTCAGTTAAATTTTTAACTCAAAGTTAGCTTCTAACATAGGACTATTTCAGTACATATTTGACAGTTTAACCCGTTATTAAACTGAAACCCAGGAACATGCAATTGGCCCTTAGAAAATTATTTTAACTCGGAGGAGGTAAATTAAAGTGTAACTCTCGTTTCGGGGACAGGGACTTAAGTGGGACGGGGGATCACAACAAAATTGAATAAAGGTAGAGAGAGGGGTAACAGCTCACCTGTTTAATGGATGTCCCCTGGGAAACATTATACAAAGGTTCTTAAAAATAACATAGAAACTTTCCTATCTTAAGCTAATTTTGCTGTAACAAAATTACCAAGACTGGCGAAAAACTTAATAATGTACAAGATACAAATATTGCACTAGTAAAGTATAAGGTACAAGATACTTAATTAGTCGTTGGTTTTCATTAACTTGAGCTTGAAAATTTTAGAGCAAAACTATGAATTTCACGCTTCCATGAACAATCATTCGTTTAAATTCAAACTCGGCAAAGTAGGACTAACCTATTAGTTTTTATAAAATGCAAATGATACTGTTAACACACTGTTATTATTATCTTTTGATATATTAAAATCATTGCAAGATGACAAAATTAAGGAAATATGAACGGTAGAACTGTAAAATCTTAAATTCTCAAGTTTTATCCTAGATGTAAATGTTTGGTTTTTATACTTTAACGTCACAGAAACTTCTTATTGTTGGATAAGGTCATCGTCTGTAATTCCCAACATACGTTTTAATCTCGTTTTGAAAGTGTTTGTCGCTGTCGAGTTTATATTAAAAAGGTATGTTGGTACGTATTTATCTAATTTATCACCATCAACTAACTTTGCCGCTTTCGGTTTTTGACTCAAGCATGAACGGAGAAATTCATGCACTTAATAGAATAAGCTCTAAGTCAAAATCAATTTTAATAAAGACCTGAAGGCATGTCTGTTACTTTATATATTCCGTAATTGCTGTTTGATCCGACTGGGGACATAGTTCTTTTTAAATCGCTGTAACTGTGTGTTCCCGTCATGACCAAACTCGTCATACTCGCCGGCGCGTCTCGTAACATATGGGTCCCTGAATAAAACCCTGCGGTACTCCCCCTTTTCATTATAAATGTATTATTGAAGTTCGTAGGATTCCCATCAAAGGATCCTGTGTGAAATTTCGGATGTGGCAGTAATTTTTGTTCTATTTTCGGTTCTTCTTTTAATTTAAATGAAGGTGCTTTCGAGTCATATTGTTTGGATCTACTATTAGATCGGGATGAAGGTAACTCATTTACGGTCTCGCTATTTGTTTGGGAACACGGTCTTTGTCGCCTTTCGTAATGCCAAATAGATTTTTTAGGTTCTGACATCATAACTATATCTACCATAGAGTTCAATCCTTCGTCGATCCTATCTAAGCTTTTTGTTAGTTTTTTTGACTCAATTAAACTAACAATTTCGTCTACTCGACTCTTTGAATTGGATCTTTGTAATGATTTTGGTGATTTAGTAACATCGCTGTAAAACATGCTATCAATATATTCTCTTTGACGGGAGCCTTTTTCTGAATTATTTCGAAAAGATTCGCTACGCTTAGCAGATGACCTCCTATGTTCATCTTTTGATTTAGTTTGACTTCTTATTGGATTATCTATTTTTCTTTCTGGCATAGAATCAAATTTAGCTCGGCATTCATTGAAGTCAAAGCTCGCAGATGCTTCTTTAGCTTTTTCCTGCAATCGCGATGCACTAAGTAAAGAATCAGAGCCTTCGTCGCTCGAATAGAAGTTGTTGTCGTCATATATATCTGGGGCCTTGCTATATAATAAACCTTGTTCTACGGGCGGAACGAATAAATGTACGAGACTTTTAGCTCTTCTAGGCGGGTGAGGAAGAATTTTAGTAGGGACTATTTCTGCTTCTTCTTCTTCATTATCTACATTATCTATATCGTCAGGGCCATTTTTAATTGTAATACTATGCCTTGTACTGGTTATAGAATCTTCTTTTTCAATTTGTTTATGATAATCAGAAGTGTTGCAAACATCAGAATTGTTATATTTATCATCGTAATGTCGACTACCACATTGCTCTGATTCAGCATTATTAACTATATTTCTAAGTTCCTGTATAACTTCATCTATTGTTGTTTCATCTTCTTCGTCTGATGATTTCTTGTGATCCGTTTTTTCATGTTTCTTGTGTAGTGATCGTTTGTTTCGCATGAGATCATATGTTTCATTTTTAATGTTGAAAACTTCGTAAATCAGGGGCTCTCTTTGAGGGTCACCTTCAGGACTTAATGATCGTTCTGAAGAACTTATACCTTCATCTTCAGGTGGCGAGGACTCATCTGAAATATTATTTCTGAGGTTACTAATAAATTAATGTATGATTTGGTTAAGAGTGATGTAAGTACAAAACCTAAAATCTTCTCAACTTTTTCTACATTTTAGTGCCTAAAAACCTACCAACTTTGTAGAAGTAGGTAACGGCGTCATTTATATAGGTATTCTATATAAAGTTTATGGTCTAATAGAAGTTAATCATGCTTGGCAAGAGGCCTTAAAAAAGAGGCAAAGTAAAGTTAAAGTAATAGAAACATACCTCTATTTTTTTGAACTGCGTTTTTTTTCTTCATTACAAATGTCTTCTTTCTACCAGAGCTGCTGTGTTCGGATCTCAGAGTGCTCACTTCTTCTTGCAACTCACAACATTTCTCTTTTAGACATTTTTCTAACGATAAAAGAATTCCTTTTTCTTCTTGCAGGATCTATAATTAACAAAAATTTTGATTAAGCAAAATTATTATTACAATAAACTAAAACAAAAGAAATAAGTATTTGATAACATAACAGATATTTGCTTTGCTTTTGTCCTGGTTGTAGGTGTTTCAAAAGTTTTTTAGAAAGAACAAGTACACGAACTTCCTATCGGTAAAAAAGGGTATCGCATTTTCATCGTCGGTGTTTGGTAAAACTTTGAAATATTCATATTTTGAATTAAAAAAAGCGACTTGTGCTATTTTGAGTATCACTTAAATATCGCTATTCAAAAGGTCCACCGCATTAAAATAATAATCAATAACAAATTATAAAGACAACATTAAATTACTTAACTGTTTTAAGTAATTTAATGTTGTCTTTTAATAAGTATTTTTTTTTATATTAAAAACACAAAAATGTAGGTGGTTCTTTACAGAATTGAGTTACAAACTGGAACACATCAATAGCTGCCGACGGTCACTGTCATGTCATCAGGATATGTAAGTCAGATTTAGTCGGTTGAATTTAGTTGAAATCTTTGCGGAACTCTACCTAGTTTATTCATGGGTCCACAGTCGATACTAGAGGTATCGACTGTAAGTAACTTAAGGTGCTTTTTCAAAATAAAAAAGTTGTAGAACAAAGCGTACCTTGACTCGTTTTTCCAATAAGTCAAGCTTGTGCCTTAAGTCATCCTTTTCTTTGAGAGCTTCATTCGCCTTCTCACTCAGCGTATCAATATCAATCAGTTGCTTCTCGTAGTTTTCTATTTCAGTTTTGACATTATTGTTTGGGTTCGGTATTTTTGCTATAATCTGTAAAATAATGATTAAACTGTTATTATGTTGTGACTTTATGAGTACAAATCTAATCTACTAATTGATGCGAATCACATGGTTTTATGCCTTTTGGTCAACGATTTTGAGGAATATACCTGTTTATTATAATAACATTATAATAAATCTATAGATTACATGGACGTTAATTAAACACAAGTTTGAAGAACCCAGTAAATTTGCTAAAGAAATTTTAAATCTAAAATTATAAAAACCGGCGCATATCTCTTCAGAAAATCTACCGCTTTGTTCACATTTCTAAGCTTTACTTAAAAGCTGGAATCAGTTATCACCAGCAGCTACTTTGCAAGTGAAAAATGAGTGATTTGTATTAACACATCCACACTAAACATATCCAGGCAAGAAATAATTGTATCTAGAAAAGTTCACATTTACCTTCTTTAAAGTGACGATATCAAATCCCGCTTGTTCCAATTCAGCCTGGATGTAAAGTTTCCTCTGCGGCGTAGGCGCGCTGATGAGCAGCGCGTTGATGAAGGCGAGTCCAGCCGCCTGCAGCTCTCCCGATCCACCAGAACTCTGCAGCATCCCGACCAGGAACCGGAAACGTACTGGCTCCCCGTACCGAAGCCGAAGCGTTGAGAGAGCTTCAGAGACCATATTGTGACCGGATGCAGGTGGGTAACAGGCTTTTGTTAGCAGCTGCAATTATAGCAGAATTATCAACTTTATTGTTACAGACGAAAACGTAAACGGCATCAGCTGACGCTTTTTGACGCTGCGGACCCTTCGCCTAAAGAGCAATAAGCAGCACCATGTTATATACAATGTGTCAATAACAGGGACAAGTAACCTTGACGCAATTTTGCTTCCCTTTTTCTCAATTTGATTGTCCTCCGAATTTCGCGAGCACAAAGGACTCGGGTAATTTTGTAGACTTGTGGCGTGCATTCCGATTTTCTTGATCATGCTTGGGTTGCGAAGCGAAATGAACGTTGATAGTATGTGTGTATACTCTTATTGAAAAAGATAGTGGGTGTCGTAAGTTAGTGTGTGGGTGTGTGCTTGTGCTCGTGTGTGTGTGTATATTTGGGGTCCTCGAGTACTGGTAATCCAATCCATTTACTACGCATCATTGTTTCTGTTCAGACGCGTTGTAATATGTATCCATTGTTAACGCAAATTATATTTTTACTAGCTGCGCCCCGCGGTTTCACCCACGTAAGTCCCAATCCCGCGGGAACTCCGGGATAAAAAGTAGCCTATATGTTATTCTGGGTCTTCAGCTACCTACATACCAAATTTCATCGTAATCGGCTTTGTAGTTTTTGCGTGAAAGAGTAACAAACATCCATACATACAAACTTTCGCATTTATAATATTAATAGGATGTAGTTGTGTTTACCAAGTATTTGTTTTTGTTGTTTCTCTTTGTTACCATCCCTACGCTTTGTGCATACTGATTTTAGAAACACTAAAATACATCGTTTGCCTCATATGTATACCGAATAAACCCTCCAGCAGGTGTAGAAATATTATCTATAACCTACCTGCAGTGCAAGTATCCTAGACTTGTTGGTGGTGGACATGATGCAGACGGTGAGCGCGTACACCCCGTTGGGACCGCTTACAAGCCTCCTCACGCATTCTGGGTATCGGCTACAGCAACACCATAAACATTGCCTGAAAATACATAATATAGTACATTAGTTTTAGATATCATTCATAGAAAGAAACGGCTCGGCAACCAAAATTTTTTTGGTGAATTAGCAGAGGTGACAGGTGTTGTGTAAAAAAAGTTTAACATTTTATATTGTTGCTCGAACATAATCGTATTGGATATGGGACTATTTGCCTGGTTTTTAGAGGTTTTAGAGGTTTTAGGAGGTATCTTCATGCTCATATACCCAAAAAGATAGACAGAGGCACAACCAGGGCACCCACGATAAGTCGAAGACACTAAGTCCCACAATGTGATACGTGGCAAGTCTGTCGCCAACCGGACACATATCCAATCCCGAGCAACTTTTTTTGTTATTACAACATTGAAAAAAACCCAACTTTCTTTTTGTTGCCCGACCCGGGAATCGAATCCAGGACCTCATGCAGTCAAGTCCGACAACTGAACCGCTAGACCTCAGAGACAATTTAGAGGTTTTAATTTCCATTTGACGGAGTTGATTCTTTCTCAGTTATATACAATTTGGAGAATACCTGAATACTT
>NJDD01001055.1:138672-152338 GCA_002245505.1 Calephelis nemesis
GGTGTTAGGTCAATTGTGCAAGTCTACCCTACCTGCGGTACCTTACTTAAGTTTAATGAATACATTTCCTAGAAGGTAGCTGGACCAACACGGGAAAAAAATGCATCGTCGGTAATAGTGTAAATTCGTGATCTAAACCAATAAAGATTGTAAGATAAGCTATAATGATTATAATATAAATATAACTTCACAATAAATGTTTATTGACCTAAATCATTAAAATTTTAATTATATTTTTGGTTACCTCTATGAACATGTATAATACTTACAAGTCGTCGGATTGAACTAAGTTTTTATTATATTTTTGAAGTGAAACTTCTTTATCGGGGTTGGAAAAAAATTTAGTGTAACATTTTTTCGTTACGCGTCACATTTTTCCGTTACGCGACATCTTTGTTCTTATCCCTACCACGCGTGATTCGAAGTATACTTTCTCCAGCGGAGTAGGGATTGGCAATAAACTTTATTTAACCAATTTCTGTAAAGTTGCATATAGTAAATTATTTTTTGAAAAATAACGTCATAAAGAAGTTTCACTTCTTCACTTCTTACGAGTGTACGCTAGTACACGCACAAATTTTTATTTATGTTACGAGTATCATAACTAGTTGTAGCTATAAATCAGATTAATTAAATTAAATAAGTAAACTTAACTCCAAAACATAACGATAAAATAAATAAAATACATTGTATTATAGACACCTACGGCTTTTAGCTTCGTTTACAATTTTGGCAGTAGTGTTGTGACTATCGTCGAAGTTGTATACGAGATCGGTAATATGTCAAACTATGTCACGCACGTGTGGATGCACCTTTATGGTTTAATTAACTTTACTAATACATATAAATAAATAAATAAATAAATATCCCAGGACAACTCACACAAATTGAATCTGACCCCAAAGTAAGCAAATTATATTATGCTTGTGTTATGGGTGTCAGTCAACGATACTAATACATAGAAATACTTAAATAGATACCAGAATAAATTTAATAAACACCCAGACCCGGAAATGCAGACATCTAAATGTTCATCACACAAATGCCTGCCCCCGTCGGGAATCGAACCCGACCCTCGCGGTTGTTCGATGTAGTTAGGCGAGTACGCTAGCCACTCGACAACATACAAATATTTAAATGAACTAGTGATCGCCCGTTGGTCGAAATTCGACCATTTTAATATTTTAATACCCAAATTTTAACATCTTGTTGACAAGACCATCTTCACACAAGAAGCACCAACTCTAAAATAAGTAATCATCATAGCAACCTACGTAAAAACAGACAAAATGATCTTTACCTTTTGTGTTCCTTTTAATACCAACGCTACTGAATGAGTCATAAGATAATGCAGTAAATTTTAATGCCTATAATAAATTAAGTCGTAGGATATTATCCTAGGCTTGGTGGTGAGATTTAATGTACTTTATAGGCATTATTAATTAAAAAAAATGTGTGCGTGTACTAGCGTACACTCGTAAGAAGTGAAAAAGTAAACTTCTTTATGACGTTATTTTTCAAAAAATAATTTACTATATGCAACTTTACAGAAATTGTTTAAATAAAGTTTATTGCCAATCCCTACTCCGCTAGAGAAAGTATACTTCGAATCACGCGTGGTAGGGATAAGAACAAAGATGGCGCGTAACGGAAAAATGTTACACTAAATTTTTTTCAACCCCGATAAAGAAGTTTAACTTTAAAATATTAGCGTTCTGCACTTCTCCTACACATAAACTATAAGTGTACAAAATTTTATGCGCCTGCGTCCGCGCAATTTTTGTGAAAAGGGTTCCAAAGTTTTGGCGTCACGTATTAATACATAGATACCGTAATAAATTTGCGATTACTTAATGTACTTAAGAAAACAAAAACTATCTTTTTAAAAGTTGGTATAAATAAAATGTGTATCGATATATGGTAGTGGATTTAAAAAAACGTTAGACTAAATACATTTCTGTTTGGTAACATTGGCAACGCCGTCCTCGCGCATCTTTTGTAACTTAAAGTTAAGTTTCTGTCAACATAGATAACACCAAAATATAATTTAAAAGAGGCCGAAATTACTGCCTTTATGGCGGAATAGGTCTTTAACTAGCAAGTAACTGCCCAGCGAGATAGTGGCAATGATCTTTTTGTTCATGACATTCTTGACCTATGCTCACCGTACGAGAGGACAGGTAACAAAATAGGAAATGTTCCACTCTGTGGACCCGGACCACCACAGGAAAACACAGTTTTACGTTTAAGACCTGGTTAATGATTAACTAAGTTTTAGTACATCCGCGTCGTAACTAAAATATGTGTGCATATCGTAGAACTGTACTTTCTAATACAATTACAATTAATTTAGATATCCATTGTTGCCTTTCTAGTCCGTACCGTTACAATAAAATATTTAGATCAATTACGATACACAAAAATTAACTGAACTTTTTTATCTCTTTTTAATTTTTCTTTAGTTTCTATGTATATTATTACCACCACCTCACCTATTCCTGCCGCCATAACGTCATGAAGTGTTCCGGTTTGGAGGGTAAGGTAGTCGGTAAACTTACTTTTGCTCGAGGTCTAACATCTCGGCCTCAGGTTGGCAACGCACTATTACCACCTTTGGTGTCTCTAGGCGGCGTGAATTTCTTACCATCAGAAAATCCGTCTGCTTGTTTGCCTCCCAATATCTTAAAAAAAATGTACGATAAGGACACCAAGCAAACATACGGATTTAGTAGTGGTAAAAAAGTTGTCTAATTTTAGTTGTGCGATGTGCCAACGCTAGATTCTTTTTATGTGAGAGGTCAGCGAACAAGCACACGGCTCTCCTGATAGTAAGAGATAGAAGTGACCTATAGACAACATAGATGTTACAGGTGCGTCGATGTCCTGAGGCTGGGTTGAGCGGCCTATTGTGCAAGTCTACCCTGCCCTCTAGATCGGAATATGACAGAGTTTTTAAGGGGACAGGAATAGGTAAGGCGGTGGGTCCCTACCCTGGCAAGTTGCTGCATTGTTGTTTGTCAAATGACGTATATTTTAACCTGTGCACGCCTCTTACGAGCTGTCTGGCAGAGATGATGATGGTCTATTCCACTCAGCGGACCTGAACTAACATGAGGAAAATTGTTAAGCAACTTTCGTCGTATATAAGAGAACAAGTGTAGTTTTGGCGAGTATTTTGCTTTCCAAACCGGAACACTACCTGTGCGAGCACGTGATTACCGAGTCTTTAGAGAATGAGATTTTTATTTAGCCAGATAATATTATACATACGTTTTTTTGTATGATATTATGTTAAGTGTTAGTGAGGAAAAAGACTAAGGTTGTCACTTTTCATGTTCTTACTTTGCTTGTTGGGCTATAATAAAGATTTTATTATACACCGACTGCTTTACTATTACCAGCTTGTAAGAGTCACTAACAACGTGACCAGGGCTAGGTGGTGGAGTTTTTTTCTTGTCTTTTTACTTAAAGTTACCCACGAAAGAGACTTAAGCCTCCAATTATTTTACCGCCTTTGATATTTACATGTTATGTAGTAAAAAAACATATCCCGCCCATATCCCTGAAGAAGTAGGCAGAGGCACAACCAGGTCACCCACGACGACCCAAAGACACTAAATCCCATAATGTGACAGATGGCAAGCCCATCGTCTAACTGGCGCATATCCAATCCCGTTATTTTTTAGAAAATAAAAAAAAAACATTTATTTTTGTTACTCGAACTGGGAAACGAACCCGGGACCTCATACAATCTAGTCCTATCCACCGCTAGACAATAGAGGCGACATTGTTTAGTAAGTAATAGGATGCAATTCTTTTACAATAGTGAAATTTTGCGTAAATTTCTTTGGTAATTTATTTAAATTCTCTCCAATTATACTTTCATATTTCATTTTTCACTGAGCAAAAACAATTATGTGAGTACCCGAACCTTTCAGTCTCATTATGAGATATCCGGTTAAAAATAAGCATGCTGTTGTCGGCGCCATCGTGCCGCATAAACTTGAAAAAATATCTTTATTTTTTATCTGATCAGCTCTGTGGTCTAGTGGTGGCTTTTATTACATGAGTTCCTGGGTTCATACTCCTGACAGGCAATTAAAAAAACGTGTTTTAAAATTTTGTAATAAAAACGATGTTACCTGGTATTGGATAAGAGTCAAGTGGCGATAGGTTTGCCACCTATTATATTTTGGGATAAATATCTCGGGTACCCTTGTTCTACCTCAGCCAATCTCTTCGGGGATACGGGCGTGTAGATATTTTTTAATATATAGAGTAAGGTACCAATGTAAAGCAAATTAACTTACTGATAAATTTACTTACACAACACATGCAAACACACAGCTTTTATGACGGACGATGGTAAGAAATAAACGTCGCCTTAAGACGCGTTGCGTTGCCAACCAGAAGTTGGAATATCAACGTCTTGCCTTTTCTTTTGTACTACACAAACTACAACGTTCGAACGTAGCTACGTTTATTCGTTATTTATTGCATTCTTGTATGGAGGTAAGGTAAGGACAATATAGTCATCGCACCAGTCACTTCTAGATAACAATTTCTATATCTATGTTTTTATAAAAATGTGGTTGTGGTCACTTAGCTTTTAAGTGTTTCTAAATATGTAAAAAGTATTCTCACACCCGTATCCCTAAAGAAGTAGGCAGAAATGCAACCAGGCACCCACGAACAGCCGAAGGTACTTTATTCCAACAATGTGATTAGTAGCAAAACCTATTGCCAACCTACTTATCCAATCCCGGGCAACGTTGCTTATATTAGAAAATTGAAAAACAAATTTTAGATTGCCCTACGTGGAAATCGAACCCGGATATTCAAAAAATATAAAGGTAAGATAAATATAAGTAGTAGTCGATAGATGTTAATGCTAGGGTTCGTGGTAGCCCTAGCATGGTTATTAAGTCCAGACCCTAGCTAATTTCGCGGTCCAAGGGAATGATTGTCACAAATTACTGGAACTCCGAGCGGATTTACTTCAGTTATCGTGACAATTTACCAGACAAAGAGTTCTCTATTCTTAGCCACGGCGGTTAATTTGTTTTAATTATTTGTGTTTTGTTACGGCGTAAGTCAGGGGCGAAATCTATGTTGAAATTATCACACGTGTGAATTATTATCCCTTTTGTTTTTACGTTGGAAATGAAATGAAAAAAATAAAACTATTTTTGTTTTTTGTTAACCCCCCGGGTTGGTCGCAAAAAAAAACATAGTTGAAAGGTGTATTTTATTTTTTTAACGCTGCCCGGGATTAGATATTTGTCTGGTTGTCGATAGGTTTGCCACCTATCTGATTATGGGACTTATGCCCGATTTCACCAAGAGCCCCTATATTTACGTGTTTTAGGGGACGGTCTTATGTTGAAACAGTCTCGTAAGTAACGTTAAAAGGTCCCCTAAAGTATAGGGGCTCTTGGTGAAATCGGGCATTAGTGTCTTTGTCTAATTAGTCGTGGGTCCCCTGATTGTGGCTCTGCTTACCACTTCGTAGATATAGGCGTAAAGATACACCTATTATTATGACATTATTATATTAATTTAGCAAATGTATTTTTGTGAAATTAACTAAAACATGCAAATAGATCTGCAGGTTGTAGCTAGTATCAAATGATATAATTTTTGGTTTGAATTTTAAAAGAAAATGTTTAAAATAAACAAAGAATTTATGATTCTAAAAAAAGAGTCGACAACCCTGCACACAAAATACTGTCAATTGTGTAAATTTAAACCGGTTATCTTTTTATTGAAATAAAATTAATGTGTTTCATATCTTAAAATATTCGAAGAAATTCTCGGGATGGTGATTGTAATAAGTGTAACATGAAGAAAGGCAGTTGAAATTGGCATAAGTTATTGCACTTTCACAATGTTTATATTTATAATAAATCATATTTAAGCAAAAAAACTGCTACAAAGTATCTTCACGCCTATGTCCCCGAAGTGATAGGCAGTGGCAAAACCAAGGCACCCACGACTAGCCGAAGACACAAAGTCCCACAATGTAATAGGTGGCAAGACTATCGCCAACCGGGCACATTTCCAATCCCGAGCAACGTTTTTTTTATTAGAAAATTAAAAAAAAAAACAATTTTCTATTTTATTTTATTTTATTTTTTATTTTATTTATGGTGAATCATATTTAAGCACAAAAAACTGCTAAAAATTACAAAAAAAATAAAGAACCACAGATTTCATAAATTATGTACTTATTACAATTATTTATTTTGTACTTGTCCTTAGTTTTATATAGAGTTTGCGTATCAAGCCGACAACGGATAGGTTTAGCACACGATTTCCAACAGGGACAGGCAACTATTATATGATACTCGTAAATATGTACTTACGTGTATTTTTAAGTTTGGGTGTTTTTCAAATTCATATTAATATACAGGTATGTAAGTTTTGGTAAGTGTTTGCATATTTGACTAATATGAAAAAAACAAGCAAAACGTCTCCTTATTTTAGAATTAAACAAATATGCATAGTTTGTCGAAATGTATTTATATTTTTATTGACTGAACTGTCTACGAATGATTCGAATTTAAAAATAATAGTAGGCAATGTACTTGTTCATCATCGTCGTGATCAGGCCTTAATCCTATTAATATTATAAATGCGAAAGTTTGTATGTATGGATGTATGGATGTTTGTTACTCTTTCACGCAAAAACTACAAAGCCGATTACGATGAAATTTGGTATGTAGGTAGCTGAAGACCCAGAATAACATATAGGCTACTTTTTATCCCGGAGTTCCCGCGGGATTGGGACTTACGCGGGTGAAACCGCGGGGCGCAGCTAGTTGCATTATAATAATCGTTTTTTTTTATGATATAGGAAGGCAAACAAGCAGACGGATTTCCTGTTGGTAAAAAATTCACGCCGCCTGGAGACACAAAAGATGGTAATGTTGCGTTGCCAACCTGAGGACGGGCTCTAGCAAAAGTAAGTTTACCGGCTACCTTAACTTCCGGATCGGAATTCGTAATGACGTTATAGCGGCAGGAATAGGTAAGGCGGTGGTACGAATCCGGGCGAGTCGTTGCGAAACTCTACCACCTAGTCAGATGTCACGGAGTTAGTGACGGTAAGCCTATGCTCGCCTTTTACTAGCTGCCTGGCAGGAAGGCTTATTATGCAAAGAAGCCTGGACCAACACGGGGGTCTTTTTTAAATTTGTTGCTTTATTTACGACTTTGAAATGATATTTATTACTTTGTACATTTAACAAACCAAATATGTGCCCCCTTACAATGCTTTAGAAGTATAGTACCTACGGGGGTCAGGTATTTAGTTTGCTTACTGTACATAGTTCCATATTTTTACGGCGTCATATTTATATAAAATTGTGTGATAAAGAAATTTTAAGTAATATCCATTAATTTTTAATACATATTTTCCCTCTTTTTTAAATGTTCCTAGTACCTACACTGACTGATACACTAGCATGTCTGTTAGATTAAAAGTTGTCTGAGAAAGAAAATGTATAGCGTTAATTTCGAGTTTTGTCTACAAAATGATTTATTCCTGTCCACTAAAATTTCAAAAAAGTATCTTCACGCCCATATCCCCGAAGGGGTAGGCAGAGGCACAACCAGGGCACCCACGATTAGCCGAAGATACTAAGTCCCACAATGTGATAGATGGCTAGCCTATCGCCAACCGGGCACATTTCCTATCCCGCGCAATACTTTTTTTTATTAGAAAATTGGAAAAACCCAATTTTCTTTTGTTGCCAGACCCGGGATTCGAACCCGGGACCTCATGCAGTCAAGTCCAACAACTGAACCGCTAGACCACAGAGGCGATAAAAAATTTCAATAAATTTACAAGAGACTCTGAAACGAACAATAAAGAAAACTGACAACCCTATAAGTTAAACCCCGAGTCCCGACTCCGCAGCCAATTTCGAAGCACATGATTGTCATAAATTATAGGTCCTTAGAGCGGACTTACTTGAGTCATCATTGCAATTTACCAGACAAAGATATTTTCTCTGGTGTATTCATAGGAGCCACTTAGGATTATTTTATTCTACGTGCCTTAAGTCATAAACGAAAGGCGATATAGATTTATTGTCAAAGCAGTACCACTGCTTTAACTATTTCTATTGTTTGTCAGTGCTCGTTACTTTTGGGTTCCAGTTTTGAGGGTAGGTAGTTTGTAAACTTAATTATACTGTCCTAACTATATCTTGACCCTAATGTCCTAACTATATCTTGACCCTAAATCTTACAATTAAAATCTTTTGTTTCGCGGCTACTTATAATATAATCTTGTAATCAGATACTTTCGTCTTGTTATAGTCTCGTATTGTTCGCATTCCTACGTTATAAAAATGGACTCTTTTTTCAGGTGAGAAAAAAACTGATTAAGCTTAACATCTTATTAATGTCTCGTACTAGTACTAACTACCTACTACTTCCTACTCTAGGTAGGTGATTTCGAAATTGAATTGTAGCCTTGTTTTATTTTATTTATTCACTACATAAAAAAGTCATTACATTAGTTGAAATCACAATTTTCAAAATAAGTAGGCGGCGTGAATTTCTTAACATCAAAAAATACGTCTGCTTCTTTGCCTTTCAATATCATAAAAAAAATAGATAATAATTTTTAATTATTGTTATTAATATACATCTAGCTAGTAGGTATATTAAAAAAGTGTTTTTGTCGTGGTTTTGCCTATTTGATCAAAAATTAACATGTTAATGAGCTTTGTTTAAAGTACTACAAAACAGCAGAACTAAAGAAATGATTTATTTAAATGGGTGAACATAAATAAATCAATCGAAAAAAGTAATATCTAAATTTACTGATTAAACACCATTTTAACATGCGGCATTTTGTTAGTTGCAATTATAAGCTGGTTAATTGTTATTATCATTAACATTGTTTCAGCCTTTTGTTTTGTTTCTCATAACTTTCGCCATCTACCGCGCTGTAGCATTTGCACCCACAGGATTTTTCACCACATTTTCTCATTTTCAGACCCACATTTTCAGTCCAATGAATGGGTGAAAGATTTATAGTAGCCATCCAGCTCCAACTCGCTATTGTCTTAACCCAACAGTAGACTGACTTCAGTCTTGAATTAAATTTATATATAACCGCTACCGCTTATGACTTACATATTGTGTCAACATTGTACAGTATTGTCGTGACTATATCGATTGCGCTTTAAAACGGGGCAGGAACCGTTGACTTTCATGGCTTTCCTGGATTAACTGACTTTACTACTCGTAGATAAACGGTTCGGTGTCGGTAATGTGTGAGAAGTCGTGAGAAATAAAACCCGTGAACAGCTTTAAAATAAATGGCCGTGTAGCGGGTGAACTACGTTTCGGTGTGAGTAAGTATTAAACAAAATCTAACTTTCTCTATTAGATCCAATTGAAGGGTTGAGTTCGATAATGGTTTAACTAAACAAATACGTTATACGCAAATGAATTTTAAACATTGGAAGCATTACTTTTAATTCTATTAAAAAAATCAGCCCAAATATGGCGCTTCTTAAAAGTTAAAAGAGTTTTTGGCGATATAATACATTTTTATATTTTAACTGAGATAATTATGGTATTTTTTTGTAGGTTTAATTAACATTCTATCTGTTTTGTACGCTAATCTCGACATCTGTATCAGTTAAACCGTTTTTAGACTGAATATCTCGAGATATAATGCGATTTTTGTTATTTTTAAAAGGGCATTAAATAGATTATTCCTTCTGAATCCAACGATACTAATGACTAATTTAAAAAAAAACAGTTAAACAATTTTCAAACTCAACCCTTCAATTTTGAAACTGAATTTTTAATAATTATTAAAAAAAAAGAAAGAAAAAATTTTTTTTTTGCGGAATATGAGTGTTACAAAGATGTTATAAAATTATTTAGGTGTTTCTACATATTCTACCAACTTTTGGTGTGCAAATATTTTAATAGTTAGATATTAATCAATTAGTTAGTTTAATTATTTACACACTGTTTATCGTATTGATTGGGTACATGATTATTTATAAATACAAACAATTTTTTAGAATATAAATTAATTTATCCCTGTCTACCGTAAACTACCACCGTTTCCAAACCTAGCCAGACAGGAGAAGAAACGGCGAAACAAACTCCTGCGCACCCAACATTCTGCAATTAAATTAATCATATTAGAAATACTTTATTATTTATTCTTATCTGGAAGAAAATCTTTGACACTAATAATTTTTCTCTAAAAGTAAGTTGAATACTTTTTTTCGAAATCCGCTTAATGGAAGTGATTTAAGATTATCAGGAATTTTGTTGTATATACGAATTGACATGCAACACACATTATTTTTGTAAATG
Organism: Calephelis nemesis; assembly: GCA_002245505.1. Lineage (NCBI taxonomy): Eukaryota > Metazoa > Arthropoda > Insecta > Lepidoptera > Riodinidae > Calephelis > Calephelis nemesis. Next base: position 149,029 of record NJDD01001055.1, read on the forward strand.
TTGATTTTTTGGTTAGGCACATGTAGTTTCTCACTATTTCTAAAATGAGATAAACCTAGGACTTCAGCATTCATATGAAACAAATTGATGATGTTTTTTTACAAATACACATACAGCTAATATATATAAACACGGCAAAGGTAATATTTTAAGTGACTGAAAAAGTGGCTTGCATGAATGTAATTGATTGACACTGCACATATACACTTCTTTTGAACTGTAAAGAGTCTAGTTAATTCTACAGAATTCCCCACCGTATTCGCAACCGATCGATGCTTGTAAATATTAGATGGCCAGATAAGTAATATCTGTTGAATGTTATTCAACGGATTCCTCTTAATTTGTATTATAATGAGACATCAGACAGGGTAGGACATGGGTCGTAGTTTTCTTCAGCTTCGAAGAAGTTGTGGGGAGTATAGGCGGCGGGGTCAGTACCCGGAAAGTTTGGTGGTCATTCAAGATCAACTGAAAAGATGTGACTACTCCTCTGCAATCTTTTCATTGTTCATCAGATTATATCCCCCACATATTATTATATTCCTAATAAGTGGCCATTAAGTATCAAAATTATGACGACAAAATTTATATAGAAAATAAGTTTTGTAAAAATTATTGATGACTAGCTGTCCCGGCGAACTTCGTTCTACCCGTTCCGTTTGTATGGGAAAATTTTAAATGTTGGTTTTCCTAGTTTCCACGCAATTTTCCTTTACTTCTTACTTTTTAAACCTTCCCTGGACTTCTACAAATAATTCAAAACTAAAAGGAGCCAAATCGGTCCAGCCGTTCTCGAGTTTTAGTGAGACTAACGAACAGCAATTGATTTTTATATATATAGATAATATAAAGTCTCTACCATTTCATTTCTCACCAAACATAAAGTCGGAATAAAAATTAATTCCACAGATCCCTGGACACCACGCAACATTTCCTCTACAATTAGAAAATGTTTTCGAGCGTGTAAAACTAAGGAATAAATGCAAAAAAATCGCAAATATGTTACTCTAAAATATTTAATTAAAATCTAGATTCAAATGCTAAGATTTTTATATAAGAGTGTTAACATTCATTAAAATCGAAAGTATGTATAGATATGGATAATTCTGTATCAACTTTTTATCGCGTTTTATATTATACTAATTTAATAAGCTGAATATTTTGTTGTTTCTAACGTGCTTACTAACAAGTTATAGCCCCAGAATAAGTATTACTTAAGTACTGACGTAGTACTGCTTCAAATTAAAAAAACATTTCTGTGTTCGATAGTTTACTATCGAGGCAGACTATCTGACGCATTTAAACGAGTATTTCTTGTATGTACAAGAATTGTTCGAATTAAATACATTACTTAGCTGAATCTCGAAATGGTTCCTAAGATTTTTATGAAATATAGTGTTCAAGGTTTCGCTTTAATCGTTTCTTTGGTCTAGGGGTCCGGTGTTGGACTTGACTAACGGCCAATATTAATAATCAATCCTAATCCAAAACTTGCTGTCCAAGATTGATATTTTGATCTATTTTTATGTTATCGCTTGCCAATAACATATCTGTAGACAGGATAAGTATGGAAATTACGTATAGGATAGGCCGTCGGATAAGCAGCTATCTAGATTGCTGGAAATCCATCTTTAGAGCAACATTATTAACATTGGCCGTTAATAGTCAAGTCCAATAGCCCCACGTTCGATCTCCTGCTCTCTTTAATTTTCTACTAAAAATGACGTTGCCCAGGATTAGACATGTACTTTTTGGATATGTACCCGGTTATCTATAGGTTTGCCACTCTCTCTCTCTCTCTCTTCTCACTCTCGGGACTCTTCGGCAGTATGGGAGCTAAGATACTTTTCTTTACTTTTACTTCTGAATCTAGGAAAGCTAGGAAATTTAGTACGCAGGGAAACCCCCCGGAGCGATAAATCGATATAATTAGGTTCTACTTTTAGAAAATGTTTTATAAAAAATATTAAACAAAGCTCGGTGATCCAGGTAATAATATAATATAAAGCAACACTTTTTAAGTGTGATGCAAGTGCAGATTAAACCTCGGGGAACCTTTAAGTTTTTGATTAATGTGACCTGCCGGGCTACTGCTTGCTTCACTTACTTAGTCTTTAATTGCTGTTAATCAAAACAAAATTTACCTGGGAAAAGATAGTCTAAGATCCGTCCTAAGCTTGTTGAGTAGCTCACTTGGTGTACCAAACTGACGGAGGCTCATTTCTTCACCCATATTCATGCATGGATTCCTGAAACATAGATTGAATTAAAAGAAAATTCTACAAATCTGACCAAGCATTAATGTAACGAAAATATTTGTTTCTGAGTCTGAGTGCTGTTTAACCGTCAGTTTTGTAAAAGGTTTATATTCTCTTCGGATTTCGCAGACCATCTGTGGGTTCGATTTCCGACAGGTACAGGAACATGACTAATGAATATGTTTGCCTGTGTTTTTAACACAGATCGTTTTTTAAATTAATTTTTATGTTTATTTTTTGTGTCTAATGTACTAGCACAAGCAAAGGATTTGCTCACTTTAGAGTTAGCTCAGTTTGTGTAACTTATCAGTTAATTTACATCCATATTTCGGGCAAATGTTTTGCTCACTTTAGGCCTAAGACTTTTTCTATTACAATTCGTCCTATAACCCGCGACTGCTGCAACGTAGTTTATAATTATCATATAAATTTTCATCTCTCATTATAGTCCTAAAGTGATTGATTTAAAAAACCTATGAAATTAGTTCTGTTACTACATTTATGCATATTTTATAGCAATTTAGCCATGAACGCGTAACAGTCAGACTTTTGCATTTATAGTAGATGTTAAGTCTAATTGATATTGATGATATGATAACTTTGGGTGATTTTCCTACCTGAAGTCCTTACTGCCTTGAGTTGGTAGAGTCCTGGATTTATTAGGATCTTGCCCTGGATCCTGGTCGTAAAGATTCACTCCCATTTTCTTCCCCCATTTCTTGAGTGATGTTGCATAATCTTCTGGATTGTATATTGGTGGTCTTTGTTTATCCTGGAATAGAGAAAATAATATTTGAGTTAAATTACAGGTCGGAGTTATATCTACTTTATTCTGTGTATTTTTAATTCTAGTTAGAAAAGAGGTATGCTATAAATTTGACGTCTGTCTGTGGCATCATAACTTGTGAACAAATAGACTGATTTTAATATGTTTTTTTTGTTTGTAAGCAGACGTTATCGAAATGGTTCTGAGCTATATTACGGATACGTTTACGAAACATAATACCTAGTCTTGCCATAAATATTGTAATAAAGAAAAAAAATATTTTTTT
>NJDD01001057.1:34331-48271 GCA_002245505.1 Calephelis nemesis
AATAACAAAAAAATCATAGGCAAATCAAACCATAAAAAAGATGTGTGTGCAATTCACACACGATAGAAGTGAAACTTCAGTAAATCGACAAAAGAATGAGATTAACATATATTTGTGTCTCTTACCTGTCGTTTTTTCCGTTGTTTCACTTCAATAATTGCTATAAGCTCCGATACATTCTGCTGCCCTGAGCATGCTTTATCCGACGGTATTGATTGCTCTAGAAAAATATTCACTCTCAAAATAATTCTTTCAAAAGTTCATCTACTAATAGTTACTAAAACTGCAAAAAACGTATTCAGTTATATCATTAATATGTCGTGATTTGACCGTTCTTTTATCAAGAAATTGGTCCCACATAAATGTTTCCACTACTGGTTTTGAGTTATACTTAATAAAAAAATGATTTTTTGACTATGTTGACGACATAATTTTTTTATGACAAAATTCAACTCAACAACCATTACTCATGGTAAAATAATTATGGGACGACCTCGATATCATGATCTTTCCATCGTTAAATTGAGTTTGTAATAGTCCGAGTAACAAGCATACACAGAATGACATATAATAAATAAAGATATTTTTTTAAAGATCTGTCTGTGTGTGGTTTGTATGTGTGGTGTTACAACTTTTCACTGGACAAGTTACAAATTACACAAATTGAATTTAACCCGAAAGTAAGCAAATTATATGCTTGTGTTATGGGTTATAGTCAACGATATTAATACATAGAAATAATTAAATAAATACCAGAATAAATTTAATAAACACCCAGACCCGGAAATGCAGACATCTAAATGTTTATCACACAAATGCCTGTCCCCGTCGGGAATAACGGCTTCACGGTTGGTCGATGTAGTTAGGCGAGTACGCTAGCCACTCGACCAACGAGTAATATAAATATCTTTTTTTTTTGAATTGGCTAATATGTTGCTAACCGCGAGGTTTTTAAAACTTCACCGGGCTATAATAAATATCCCCACCCACAAATTCTAAGCCCAAAGTAAGCAAATCACATGCTTGTGTTATGGGTGTTAGTCGACGATACTAATACATAGAACTATACTTAAACAGATACCAGAGTAAATGTAATAAACACCCAGACCCGGAAATGAAGACATCTATATTATGTTCATCACACAAATGCCTGCCCCGTCGGGAATAACGGCTTCACGGTTGGTCGATGTAATTAGGCGTGTACCTACGCTAGCCACTCGACCAACGACATCAACATCCCACTGGTGGATTTGAGTTACACTTAGAGCCAATTTCACCAAACTGGTATAAGTTTTATTACAAGTATAAATGTGCAATTTAATCTTGGATTTGGAGCTTGGAGCCATATTTACGTTTCACCAACTGCTTATCCATAGATTAAGAAGTTATACTGGAGATAAGAGTTATCCCGCCGATTCTGAGAGAATAAGGACTTATACTAGGGATAAAAATGGGTGCCTAATGTTTAACAGATGTGGACTCCCCGTTGTGAATAATTGTGACCAACGGTTGTTTGTTATCATTTTGTGTTCGTTTATTGTCTTTAAACAATTAGCAATATTATTGTGTAAATTTGGAAGGTATCATGCTTTTTTTGAAAAAAACTAATTTTCGACAGTGATGGTGATAACGAAGAATTTAAACATTGAAAAAAAAAATAAGATCTACTAGATGACTAACAATTAAAATTTCGTTTATCAAAGGTAACAGTCTATTCTCCGTTGGTACAAATTAAATGTCACTTGGAAATTGGAATATACATATTATAAGGTTATTTTAAAATAGGATTTCATATTTTTACACAGTCTCCACTTTCACGTGAGTAGGACACTACACAAAAAAACATTTTAATTATAAACGAACTAAATATTTAAATATTAAGTGCATTCCTCTCCGACAAACTTACCATTAAACTCGAAAGTTATAAAAAAACCATTGTAATTAAATCACCAAACATGTACTGCTTTATGTTCATCTCACGAGTCGGTTGAAATTCTAATCATTAACGATTCCTGACATTAATTCACAACGGTCAAGCAAGAACTGACGTATGATAAACCTCCTAAAGTAAAATATACGCTAATGGGCCGTAATGCTTGTAAGGAATAGCGTACATATTTTGGCCGTGTTATGCGCTGATGCCACAGATAAAGCAAAACGTTATTCTACAGAATAGTTAATCCTAGAATTGATACACGGAGAATAGCGCTCGTGAAACGTAAGTTGAGTTATGCGAGAGTAAATGTAAGGGACAACTTTATTACTGGTATAGCTATTCTCAGATTAAGACGATGTTGGTGAAATTGGGCCTTAGTAATGAATAACTATTTGTCTTTATTCGAGAGATCATCATTTATGATTAAGTATAATTGAAAAATCACTTGTCGGATCATAATGAAAGTAATATAGTACAACCGCGAAATCATGACCTTTCCACCATCAGACTCGGTTTGTTATTGCCCAAGTAACAAACATACCAAAAACAATAAAAAAACTCTACAGTCGAATTTATAAATCCTCTTTTCGAGTCGGTCAAAAGAAATGCTTTTTATTTGCCTTAGAAAAACAGTTGTTAAAGTTGAACCGCAAATATCACATTTGTATGAGTTACCAACTCAAGGACCAACTATTCTGATTATTTAGCGAGGACGGGACCGCAATGTTTCTAGGTCAATTGAATTACTGTGTCAATAGAGCTTATTACGGGGGATTACGCGAAAATTTTCATTATGAATACCATATGAGTACATTTTTGTGAACAGATTCCGTTGTTCATGTTATTTCTGTCTTTGTCGTCAATTCGCTTTTCAATAACCTTACTATGATGAGAACTAGCGCTACTTTAGATCAGCTGCAGGACATTTTTCAATATAGAACAAAAATATCTTAGCAATAAAGCTATAGGTATAAGGCCTATCCCTAATTGTGTTTCGATGTCTATTCAGGATAAGTAAGGAACTAGATTTTGATAAAATTTTGTAGCTAACTCTAATTTAATTTGGAAAAATAAGAATATAGTTTGTATCTCGTTATCTCAACAGATTATCGTTGGAGAAAATAATAATAACAAGCAGCTATGGCCGCTAGCAATAGCTAGTACTAATTTTTTATAAGAACCTATCCTGAACAGACATAGAAATACGGGGTTTATATATGAATAGACCATAGAGGTAGCAGACATAGCTCAAGTGATACCTATTTTTTACAATTTAAGCGCAGTAAAACTGCACAAAAACCTACTTAGATTTTAATAATGATGTCATATGAGTATTCAAGAATTGAGTATTTTACTAGATTTCTTATATAAATAAAAATCGACCCCCATTTCCGTGGTCACCGCATTACACTTGACCGGATAAACCAATTTCGCTTATACTTCGCGAAAGCGGGAAAAACAACATTTAAAAAAACTGTTAGTAGCTGTTAATGTCTAGTGATACATAGTTTGCCGGGTAGGCTAGTATAAAATGAAATGGTTTTCATCAGTCTTTCATCTTGACTTCCTATTTTATGTTTCAGATAAGGATTCTTGAATCTTTGTAAGCTCACAGATGCGTATTTACAAATGTAATATCGGCAGGCGCTAATATTATTTTTCATACCTCACTTTTTCACTTCTTGTTTAAATTTCAATATACATAAAAGGAAGAAAATACATCATGATAAATAGTCAGGCATACAGTATAAATAGTTTATTCATCTTACTATAATTAAATATGTTACAGTTAGATACATTCTATGAAAAGTGGGAAACAATTTTCTTTATTAAGAAATACAGCTTGCGCCAATGGCGATTGTTTATTTCTTAATTTGATATTAGTTTTGTTATTTAGTTTGATGTCGCTAAATTTATCCAAAACAATATTGTTGTGGGGGTGAGAAGCTTTTGAATGGTAGGGACCATTCAGTTGCTTTGCGTGACCACTGAGGAAACCTAGATCGCGACATATTTTTTCTAACTCTATTTTTGTATGATTTTGTGTAGAAAAACACTTTGAGTGCCAGACTCCATGTGAGCGTGTAATAACTTCACCGGTCCCATGCCTGTAAATAAAAACAGAATTTCAGCTTTTTGTCATTTACACCTATAACTTTAAAATTAATTTACCATAGTCAAAATACTGTATTAAATTGTAGTATATTCGCAAAACCTATAAACGGCAAATATTTGTCTATTTAGCCCATTTTATGAAAACTGAAAATTGCTAGGTATACTGCTTAAACCAAGATAATCAAAATTTTATGAAAACTATATAAATTCTATCTAATTACCATTACCATACGCTTTATTTTTTCCAAATCTTCTAAAATAAATAAAGTCTGGCCATGCGACTACGCTTTATAACACCTAAATTTACGCAATATATGCTGATAATAGAAAAAATCTTACGGTGTTCCTTCAGGCCCATATAATCCTATGCACGTTCTCTCATCATTTCCATTAGGACAGTCTTTTACACCATCGCAAACCATATCCGTAGCTACACAGTGGTTTTCATTGTGCGGCAGAGGTCCGCAACTATGGAAATAAATCAAAACATATCAATCTTGAATTCATGAAGATTATAAAAATTGAAAATCAAAGAAACAGAAATAGAGTAATATGGACTTAGTGCCTTCGGCTAGTCATATGTGCTTTGATTGTCTACCTCTTGCGGAATAATACGATCTGATACTTTTTTCTAGATTTAATTGCAATATTTTTAAAAACTTAATATTTTTTATATTCCTTTCCTTTTTCTTTTACCTGTGTTGGTCCGGGCTCCTTTGCAGAATATACCATCTACCTTTCTCCAGGCAGCTCGTAAAAGGCGTGCATAGGTTTACCGTCACTACCACCGTGACATCCTACTAGAAGGTAGAGTTTATCAGCAACTCGCTTAGATTGATACCGCCTTACCTGTTCCTGCTGCCATAACGTCAGTGTTTGCTGTTGACATGTTTCGATTCTGAGGGTAAGGTAGCTGGCAAACTTACTTTTGCTCGAGGCCTAACATCCCGGCCTCAGGTTGGCAACGCACCTTTGCCACCTTTGGTGTCTCTGGGAGGCGTGAATTTCTTACGATCAGGAAATCCGTTTGCTTGTTTGCCTTCTATTATCATAAAAAAATTACATATAAACTTATTTACCTATGTGATTGTTTAGCAAAACATTTACAAAATAACGGATTTTCATCACTTCTGTCTTCGCAGTGTAAAATACCATCACAAAGTCTGGACGGCATAACGCGAGCTAAATAATCAAAGCATGCTGGTCTTCCAGGTTCATCAGAATCATCGCCACAATCATCTCTTCCATTTTGGAATGCAGATTTCAAGACACATTTTCCATTTTTACACTTAAAGTGACCCACGGGACATCCTGAAAGTAATTAAGAATTTGTTTTTGTTCCAAATGTTTTAATTATAGTAAATTTAGTTGCTGCAATTTGATTTTGTATTCAAATTTTGTTTTCTGTAATGAAATTAAAAATAATATTTTGGTACGTTGGTCGTGTATAAAATACATTTTGCGATTTTGCACTAGTAATTTTTTAATAAGAATTTCACATTTTTTCTTTTTGACCTTGTAAACAAATATTTTGTATATGTTATTAATATTCCCTGAGCAAGCTAGAAAAAAAAATTGAATCTAACCCCCAAAGCAAGCAAATAGTATGTTTGTTTTGCTTATAAAAATCTTTTTATAACGATTCTAATGAATACTAAATAGAAATACTCTTTAATATATACCAAAATAAATTTATTACATCAATAATATTACGTTATGAGATAACCTAATATGGCAATTATCTGATTAGTAGACATTTTAAACAAATTCAAAATAAATTAAATAAAATGAGTGAGAATCAGCTTCAAATCTCTTCCGACACCAAACAGAAATCACCTTTATGAAAAGGAAGAAATAAAAAAGTTGATGACTTAAAGCCTGTAATTTGATGCGAAAGAAATATATTAATATTACTTACCACATTCTCTATGGAATGGATCTTTACTGCAAAATTCATTTTTCTTTTCACATGCATCTTCGGATTCATCACTCCCGTCTTCACAATCAAGAATACCATTACAAGTATTAGAAAGTTCTATACAACGCCCTCTTTGACATCGAATACCGGAACAACTTTCATTCCATTTGTCCATAGTCGCCGGGAACAGTCTTTCTGTTAAAACATCAGAGGAAAACTTAAGATTGAAATAATATAAATAAGAAATATGTTTAACATTTCGAAGGAAAATCATAGTACATTTTACCTTCAAACCACTTTATTTCATGTTTTAGGTTGTCTATCCTTTGAGCTTTAAAAATACTACTTGAATTACAGGTTTCTCTATTTTCTTCAAAAGCCGCTGCGGGGTACCAACCTTTACTAGAATGGCAATTGATAATTCCAGACCATTCATTAAAGGCGCCTATCTGAAATTGAGAAACTGCTTAAACAAAGTTATAATTAAGTTTTGTTAATTAGTGACGACGTTTTAAATAAACAAAAGTCTCACTTGACAAAAATTGACATTGTCTTCAAAAGTAAAACATTTCTTATTGAAGCCACAATCGTCGAATTCCTTTATCATCATACTTATAGTGTCATTTGCTTCATTCTTTCCAAGAGCCATACACGTACCGTTGTGATTATTGTACCTGTAAACAGTATTTTATATTATACATGTTAAGCATATCTAATTTATTTCAATTAGAAATAGTTTTGGTACTTACAAAGACGTTACTATCATTGGTTTCACCATAGAAGAGTATCTTACAGGATAACTTAAATGTAATAGAACCAAGTTTTGCAGATATAGTTCTTTCTTTGCATCAACTTGATAAACTTGTTCAAACGGTCCTTTCAAATTTGTTATTGTTTTATGAGATCCCAATATCACAGTCAAATAATGATTGCTCAAGCTGTGACAGGGCAAAAAACATTAATTTGTATTTTAAAAATAAATACAATCTGTAAACTTTAATACGAAAATTAACTTACAGAACCGATTTTAGACATAACTGATGAACTAGAATCCATGACAAATCAATTAGTACGCCAGGACATTTGTAAAAACCATCAACGTATATCTGAGCTGCCCATGGCCACATATTATATGAAAAACTCTCAGCTTGTCTCTGAAAATGAACCATTGGAGATAGCTCAAAGTTTGTGAACAGAGAAGGATCACAGTAAACATAAAGAGCCATGCATGTTTTTGTTACATTTGGAAGACATTGCTCTTTGACAACTTCCAATTGTAACATTGTGAAATTGTTAGAGGCTAGATTTTCTGAATTTTTATCAACATATACGATTCTAACATCTGATTTATTATCCATACTTCGTTTAACGCGACTTTCATTTTTATCTTCATCTAGAACATTTTTGTTGTTGCCAATGTTTATATATTTTATTTGATGTCTGTTGGCGGAACTGAAATAAAAGAAAGAAAATATGGATCTAAAATGTTAAAAGTATCAATGTACAAATTAAAATAACTTGTTTTCCTATTTATAAAACTTAAGATGCTTGTAATTGTACTATATTTGTATTTTACCTATTTTTATGAATGCTCAGGTTTTTTTCGAAGGTGGTGTCTAAGAATCACTGAAACAGGCGTGTTTGTATGAATGTAGAGAAAACTAGGCAGTTTGTCAAGATTCGTGACATTTGGCACTCGATACTTTTAGACTGCCCCGTAAGGACTTAAAGTGTAGATATTAATGCACGTGTTTCTATAAACTTTTAGTTGATGAACTTAATACGTAATTATATTATTATGCATTACTTTGACTGTATTGAGTTAAATTATTATCTTTTGATAAAAAAAACTACTCGCTGCTTGCCGTGCAAGGAATTATGGGATACTTGTGAATATTTGACTATATTGCGAACACCGTCGCACGTTGTCGTATACCTGAAATTTTACTAATTGTCTGGATAAAAAAAGAATATTTAAAAGCAAGACCAATTGCATAAATAATGTTTTATTCGTGTATTATAGAACTTTGTGTTCTATAATACACGATAGTGCAAACAACTAGTATTCCATTATAGGTTGTACTCTTAAAATTATTTCTGACATTAAGTAGTTTAGTTAATTTATATTACTGTATGTAACATTATGAAAATAATATACCTGAATCCCAAGTATCGACAAGTATACGTGGAATCTTCTTCTTGTAAATTTCTAGGATAATTTTCTCGGCATATAATTTGCCAATTATTTTTGTGCTTTCTCGTAACAAACCCTTCAAGATTAACATCTGGTCGACCATTTATATCTAATAGCACAACTTTTCCATTTGAAAGAGTGACTAAAAACAGACACTAAAGGTATTATGATTTTTACGTAAAAAGAATGAGAAATGAAAGATTGAAAAAGCAGATAAAAATTAGTATGTAGACCGGGGACCTAGGTTGACATCCCATTATCAAATCACTCAGGTTATATCCAAAGATGGTGTCAAGAGTTAGATGGTAGATGGTGTCAGAACCAAATATTCTGGTTTTGGGAGCTCTTGACAACTCTTGAACTCTCTTTCTCTCTCTCTCTCTCTGCCTACCATGTAATAAATTTGGATACGTATGTACATGAATTATATTCATAATTATCTCGACATTGTTACGAATATTTCAATTCATATATTTGAATTTGATACATACTACAATCGGTTTCATCTTCACCCAAGGGACAATGTGTCTTTCCGTCACATGTGTATTGCGCTGCGATACACACTCCACTGAACTTGCAAAAATGTTCGCCTTCTGCACAATGAACTGAAAAGGTAAAAGTGTTTAATAAAACACTATCTTTGTGCCACGCCCTAATTTTTTTGTTTAACATTTACTAAGAGCAAAAAAAAAAGTATTTTAATTCAATTTTGCCATAGCATTAAAATCTATATACAACTTACAACAATCAATTTCATCTTGACCATTGGCACAATCAGCGATACCATTGCACAAAAGGCTATCATCAGATGATATCAAATAGTCAGCACAGGAACAATCTGCTTCATCTGTGCCGTCTTCACAATCTGCTTTGTTGTCACATCTATGTTTGTATGAAATAATTTGTTGTATGCTGTAAATATAAACAAAAATATTTTAAATTTGATAAATAGATACCTGAATTTATTTTAAGGATTGAAAAAATAATTTAGTAACAATACCGTCGACATTCAAACTCTTGTGGAATTAGATGTTTTTTTCTTATTCGCGCTGGACGTAGCTCAGAGAACATTTGTCTTTCTAAATCGACATTAAGGTCGAAATGTTTAGGATTGGGTGTAGTATTACCTACTGTATTGTTTTTATTAAAAGAATCTGTGAAGTTTTCAATATTTTCACTTTTGAATAAAGTTGTATTCTTAGGACCTAATCGAACTTCAGTTGTTACGCTTGGTATATTTTTCTCAGTTATAGTGAGGTCTTTACTTTCTTGAGTATCACAATGTTTTTGTGGAACTGTAGTCATTTCAACACTTGAGAAACTGTTTTTTAAGTCGGTAGAGTTATTCTCAAAGGAAAGGCTCACTGTAGCTGTATGTACATTTGGATTTTCAGTTTCTTTAGTTATAAATGTGCTAATAGTATCTTCTGTGATATCCTCAGTTAAGAAAAATGAAGAAGTTGAAGTTCGTTCGCCGGTGTTCTGATTTGTTGTTGTACTTAAATAATCCATTGTTATTAATTCTGCTGAAGTTGTGTCTAAAACATTGCTCAAATCAATATTACGTTGATCATTGGCAAAGTTTTTGTTTACATGGTTTCCTGTAATGTTTAATGTATTAGTTCTTGTGCTATCGTCCAAGAGGTGCATAAAAGGTGTAGTTGATACTGTAATGGAGTTTAGTTCTGATGGGCTGACGACGTTCAATTCAGTTTTTGAATTCTCTGATTTTAGATCATTGCAACCGACATCTAAAGTTGTAGACTCCATGGTAAGTTTTTCTACTTTAGATAAAATCTTGTGTTCAACATGTTCATTTGTTTCGGCTGATTTTTGTAATTCACAGTTTATTTCGTCCTCACCATCTAAACAGTCTATAATTTTATCACACATTCTTTTCTTAGGCAAACACTTTAAGATGCCAGAGTCGCATCTATATCCCGGACATTCCTGTTTCGGTTGTATACTTGGCAATGTTTTAGATGCTGCAAAAATAATATAATGAATCGGCGTTTAATAAGAAAATAAGTAGGCATAAATTGTAAAACTGTTCTAATATAACTTACAAGTATGGTGAGTTATCCATTGTATAAAAAGACTAACTCGCGTATAAACTCCTGGTTCATTTTTTCTAGCACAACCGTGACCATGGCTTACAATACCTGCTACGTACCACTGCTTTGCATTTGTGGGGTTCTGACACAGAAGTGGTCCACCACTATCACCCTAAAAATACCAAAGTATACACATTAAGTAAGGTAACATTAATTACAATACATCAGCAACCTCCGTCTGTCACAGACTAGTGCTACTGCTAGTTAAGCTACTAAGGATTCAACGCCTACGTTAAAATTTTTAATTCCTTTCTAACCCGTTAACGCGGGTAGTTATGTCCTATAGATACACAACTCTGAGTACCCACCAAATGAGTTCATCATTACAGATGAAATTTCTTCGTTCTACTTTAAAATGTTTAAATTCTTCTTTTTTATTTTAGCTAGTCACACAGCCTGGTTTCGGTTAGGTGGTTATATCATGAAATAAAGGTGATAAAATTTAACATGCTCAAATATAATAATAAAGATCTATAAATAAAAGAAAAATGCATATTTTGAAACAAGATGTAGATGTAGAAAAAATAAATCAGATATATATCAAACATCACAAATTACAAAATTTCTTATTAGTTTTAATGCTGTTTTCTTAATAATAACTGTATAAATAACAATAAGTGTTAACATTTGTTATAACATACCTGACACGAATCTTTTCCTCCTTCAGTGAAACCTGCACATATTTCATGTCCCTCTTCATCTTCCCTGTGCTTACACCGATCCCAAATTGGCACTTCGACTTCTCGTAAATGGTCGGCTAAAAAAATAACTCGGCTATTTTGATATCTTTATTAGATAGTAGATTAATTGCTTGTAAATTATACCTATAGCTTACTTGGACAGCTAGAATACCTTCAAACTAGTACTCTATAGAAACCATTTTTTACACCAAATCAGAAGTATTAAACGAATCGCGCCCGAAAGGTGATATACTTATACACTACTACATTTATAAAATAATATAAAACAGTACTAATTTGTCAAACCTACAACATATTTTTTTAATGTATGTTTACGAATCTACATCAGGAGACCTGTGTGGTTTTTCGTTGATCGATGATATGAAAAGAAAAATTTTTTTTCTCTTGCTCTATGCGTAATACAATTGCTGACTGTCATAATTTTTAGCCTTTATAATTCTAGCAAAAAAGAAATCAATGGCTTTATGCATATATAGCATATATAATATATGAATAAGAATATATTTACAAAGTATCAAAATCATTATTTTCTTTTGGCTGCTTTTCGGTGTCAAAAGTCAAAGGTGTAAGAAATAAATAAAATATTCTTTGAGTCTTACGCACCTCCATATTCCCGATTGAGGATCACAATACAATAAGGCTAATATCTCTTTGCTATTTGATATTCGTACATACTTGACACACGCAAAACACTTCAAAGGAACCTAAACATGTCGTGAAATTCGGAAAGATGTTCTTTTGGTATTTTATTTAAGCAAGATATGTAAGGTCTTATATTTAAGTAAGAGTTTACCTATAACAAATGGGTCGTAAGAGGCGAGTAACATGTCATTTTTTTTTAATTTATTGCCGCTTTTGTCGATTTTAAATTTACGGTAAGGTGTTCGGCAAAAGTTTGCCTTAAATTAATAATATGATGATGATGACTAATATAGCCAAGTTTACGCGTAAAATTTAAAGAATGTAAGCCAATTGCTTTCCTACCAAAGCTCCTAAGAGGCGAGCGTAGGTTCGTCGGCGACTATCATTGTAACCACGAAGAGGAAGCAAATTGTGCGTAAACTCACATGTACTAGTACCCCTGCCTATCTATTCCTGCCACTCTCTGGTTGCTGCTGTCTGGTTAGTATGGTTGCCACTTAACGAATAGACAAAAGGCATAACAGCACGAGGATAGGGTATTTGGAATATGTACAATAGGCTTAAATCCTATACGTATGGGTGGTTAGACACTTTCCTAATCTTTAGTGGTGAATTCATTTACTTTTTGTCTACCAACACCATAAAACATGTTGCTTGTTTTAAAAATAAATAAGGACTTACGATCAGGGCCTTGTTCAACAGTAGCACCCCAACCCACTGCCGTGCACATCGTACCGGGCTCTGGCCCCCATAACCAATTAGCGCCAGCTACTCCAGGACTCGGCAAACAAACTGGACGGATCCATCTACTATACTGAATTTCATGCTCCACTTTTAGCAGCGCTAGATCATTTTTTATGTTATCAGGATCATAGTTCTGGTTGGCGATGACGTGTGTTACCCGATGCGTCTGTTCTTGAGGTGAAAAGGAAAAACGACGCAACATGCCTACTTCGACTTCGTAATAGTGTTGCCAAAAGCTAGAAATAACATTCGTAAGTTATTTTTAAGAAACAATGCATAATACATGACGCCTTAATGTATATTACAGTCAAATCTTTAATACAGAAATGAATTGCTAAATGAGTTGTAAGAGCATAACTTCCGAGCAACTGAATCGATTTGGATAATTCTTTTTTGTTGTTAGGTATTGTCAGAAGATTTTTATGACGAGAAAGCAATTCTTTATTTTCCCACATGAACAGAACGGGTGGGACGACATTCGCCGGGATATCTAGTGCGGGAATAAAAATGAAATGAATTCTAAAAATTTCAAGGAAAGAAAAAAAACACCCCATACCAGATATAGACCTGCAACCTTTTGTCTCAAGCCTACGAATGCTCTAATCATTTAAACTACTGCGGATTTAAGTCCTGTGGCGAAAATTTTTAATTTCTTTCCTTGGCGATTACCCAGTTTTTTTCTTTCTTTTAACCCAAACACAGACCAAGTATTGAAATAAAAATACCTTGAGTATAAAATGTTTTTTTAACAAATCACTCAACAAAACCAATTCTTAAAGTACCTAAGAACCATCTCGGTCTCGTTAGTTTTTAAACAAAAAGTGACATAAAACAATAGTTCAGATTTTCTTCTTTTTTTTATAAATATGGCTTTCAATCGTTTTTAACGACTTATTTAGCTAATGTCAGGTAAGTTTAAATTTAATCACCCTTTAAATTTTGACTATAGACTTAACATACCTTGATAGATTTTGTGTTCTTTTTTATTACTTTATTTAATTACTTAGTCAAGTTTAGAACTCTGGTGTTAGAATTGAAGTTATGAGGTTCAATTCCTGGTTCGATCCTCGTTGAAAACAAAATGTTTGTCAATGCAGGTTTAAATAGGTGCTCGGTTAGCGATAAGTTTGCCATTGTGGGCTTTAGTGTCAGGCTCTACCTTACTTTTTGGGGATACGATACTGACGATTGGTGCTTTTTTTATTTCAAATCAACTTCTATTCTAATCCTTCCTAATCATATTATAAATGCGAAAGTACGTTTGTTTATTTCTTACTCTTTCCCGCAAAAACTGCTGAGCCGATTTTCATGAAATTTAGCAGACACACAATTTGGATTAAAAATAGGACAGTTTTTATCCCGAAAACAATTTCCTGTGGGACCATTAACCGCGCAGGCAACAGCTAGTAGTAAATATAATCTTCGGTGCTTCTCTTTAATAAAAACTTTAACTGTGCCAAGGTATTCTCCGTCGCTCAGTTTTTTATATAGATAACTAGCTGACCCGGCGGACGTTGTTCTGCTACTTTTTTTAACTGTGATTTAAATATAAAATTTGGAGTGAGCCGTGTCACTT
>NJDD01001057.1:48299-85190 GCA_002245505.1 Calephelis nemesis
GAACTACTCAATATGCTCACAAAATTTCACGAAAATCGTTCTAGCCGTTTCGGAGAAATTCGATCACGCACACCGTGACACGAAAATTTTATATATTATTAGAAGATAATTACCTGTGTACGCAATGCGCTGCTGATAAAATCCAATTTTGACTTATGATGACCCCGCCACAATGAAATTTACCATCTCTGTACAAAGCTGCCATCCATGGCCAAGCTGCCGGTTGACTCGCTCTTCCCCCAACCATTCTAGTCTCTGCCCTTTTCGCCCTAACATCATTAACCTTGGCCTCCGAGTTATTCAAGGGAACATCCGATTTCCAATTTTTGTATGCAGCGTATTCTTTTAACCGGCCATTAAATGAAGGATTTGGTTTGATTTTCACGAAGTCTCTTTTATTTCTGCCAAAAAGTTGATTTTCCTCTAAGTCCTGTTAAAAAGTTTGCAAGCTATAAAAGTAACAGTGTAATTAAAGACATAATGTGTAGGTATGAATTATACGTCATGATGTGTTTATGTCTGCGCAGCAAATAAAAAAATTAAATATCGATTATTTAACGTGTGGAAAATAACGTGTCTGTTAATAAAATTATTGAGCAGCCTGTATGCATTCGTGCAATTCCAAAAAAAAATATCTGTGCACATTGCAAGCAACAATGTGTACGATGAGCGTACAACGGCCTAACCACTGTTAAGACCATCGTGGCGGAAATTCTGTTTGTTATGTTTTCATTTTAATAAATGTCATCATTTGATTTTTATAAATAAAAAATGTATTATTTCTCGTTTATAATTTGTCAATTACTTTGTTCTGTAAAAAATAACAAAACATTAAGACAAAATATCAAAATAATGACAAAAAACTTTATTATGAAAAGTCCTTACAACAAATATTCTACTTCTTATCTAATCTGCGATTTTTGCCAAACAACCAAAAATTTAAAAAATATTAGTCAAAAAATAAACGGTACAATCTATAAAAATTATATATGTATAAGTTGTCTATAAAGTACAGCGACATACCTACAAAATCTATGAAGTCGTCGACGAAACTCTGGTTCAATCTTTACTAATTCATCTTTTCAATCTTTACTAATCATTTCGATATTTTAAAATATGTATCTTTATGCACATTTGGCGTTTACTTTTTCATAAATCTATAATTAATTACTTCACGCTTAGATCAGTGAAAGAAATGTGTCTATTAGAATTAAAATTCTATTACATTTTTACCTTTTTGAATTTATTCGTTAATTTTAAGACTCTCGAAGGTGGGCAAACATTATCGAGTGTCAAGACTCAAGTGGTATGATTTGTACTTAACTAACAAAATTCCATTATTTACTATCAAACAACGTATTCAGAGACGTCAATTATCTTTTAATCAGTCATTAAGTCGACATTTAAAATGTAAATTGTGCCTTAGTGTCGAGTAGTTATTAGCACCTAATGGAAAGCGTATCTGAAGTTCTTATTAAAGACACTTAAAGCTTAAAGATGCCTCTTGCTTTAAAAACCTAAAGTTTTTCTTGTAGAAAAACGACGGCCTGAAATTCTAGTCAAACATTTATCAAACGAAAACGTACCTGACTGCCTTATGTCTTGGGTCGCGCGGTGAAGGAGTAGATACATTTTGTAGTGGTTAAATTCCATTAATATTATCATAATGAATGGTTCAATTAATATAAACAAGAACCATGCCCTTAACTGTCTAATCTTCGTCACCCTATTGTAAGCTTATATACATTTACCTCTTTCAATTTTTGCCAAGTGGACGGCAACCTTGTCCCACATATCAAATCTGGGCATATCACATACACGGCAGAAGAATTTAAACACGTACTGCTTGTAGCTATCAACCCCCCGGCGGCTGTGTTGATGTAATCCACTTTCAGGGACGGATCGATTTGTACAAATTGAATAAATGGTGGCCTGAAAAGCATTCAATATAGCTTTAGGTGCGAAATTAGTTTTCCTCATTTCGTTTAAAAATAGAAGCTTTTCCTTATTTTTTTAGCTACCTTTTTTATTGCATTAGGCAAACAAGCAGGGGCATTTCCTGATATTATTAGATATAAAAAATATTATCTTTATACAGCAAGGAGGATGATGCGTTAAAAACCTGACGCCGGGATATTTAGTCTTAAGCAAGTTTACTGGTTACCGTACATTAAAATACGTATGAAAGATATACATTGGTACACTATAGTGGCAAGCACTGACTTGACAGTGGTGTGCATAAAGCTGTGCTTCTTGTCTGAATAAACGTTAAAAATTTGTACCGCTTAGTCAGCTGTTATTATGCACAGTTTTCGTTACCAGCGAATGGACATTTGCCTGTTAAAACTATTGATTAAAGAATAAAGCTATCTTCATTTTTAACTTAATTTTATACAACGTTCCTGTATTCTATTGTTGTAACTCTTGAACAAAAATATTTAGAACAATATTAAAAAAATACTAAATCTCGTCTAAAATCGCTACTAAAACTACAATAAAATTATTTACAGAGATATTTTTACCACAAAATAACATGCCCTGATTGATTGACTGATTCATCATCCACTAAAGACGGAACTTCGGAAATTCTACCCCTAAGGGGGTAAAATAGGGATTGAAAGTTTGTAAGGAAGACCGTCATTTTTTTAGTTTAAAACATGAAACTTAATTTTTGTGCTACTTATTAAAAATGAGTAAACGTAATTAAGCGTTTCTTCAAGTTTTACCCCTAAGATTGAATGAAAGTCCTTATTAATGGGCTATTGGTTAAAAATCAATAAATACGTTTTAAGAAATAAAATAAACATTATTCATACAGTTTTTAATTTAACTCCAATTCAGTTAATATTAACTACCACCTGAGCAAAGCCGGATATAGTAATACATGTAATGGTACATTATTTTTCTTTAAGATATATCAATTTAGCCTCTTACTATGTTAATAATATCTACCTATTAGCTTATTTAAATGTATTCACAGATAAGTTAAAGGCACACGAATTATTGGAAATACTTTATAATCATTCATATTTTTAAACAAAGAAACACTTGTACTGTTTTACGTATCACTTATAATTTATTATTTTGTAAGCCTACCGGTTTCGCTTAAACCTTATACAGCGCTTAAAAGTTTAAGTTTTAGCCCTGATGATGCTGTATAAGCAAAACCGGTAGGCTTACAAAAAAAAATTATAATAGATACGTAAAACAGTACAAGTGTTTCTTTGTTTAACAATATGAATATTTGGAAGTCTTACCAAGCGCCGAAAATATCAAATAGGTACCTTATAATTAGTCCTGTTTCCCGACGGCAAACATCGTGAGCCCACATGTAAGGATTGTTACAGACAGCGTACCAATGTCCTTTGAAGTTTCTTTGTAAAAATCCTTCCGTCTTTGAAATTGAAAATAGCTGAAAACACAAACAAGCTATTTACTGACTGTTAACGAGAACCTGAGTAGCTCTTTTTTTGCTCACTTGAAAAAACGGGAAACGTTCCAAAATAGAAATATGACACGAGTTTTATGTATTGTAACGTTTTTATAATTTCCTGGTAATGGTGTGTTGCCAACCTGAGGCTGGACTTTACCCTTTAAACCGGAACACATCAATGGCAACAATTGATGTTGTGGCGGGAGGAAAAAGTAAGGCGATGGTACTAATGAGGCCGAGTCGTTGCGAGACTCTTCCACCTAGTAGGATGTCTAGGTGCTAGTGACGGTAAACCTGTGCTCGCCTTTTACGAGCTGCCTGGCAGGAAGGCAGACGATCTCTTCTGCAAAGAAGCTCGGACCAACACGTGGAATATGTGTAAGCAGTAATAAATAACTCGATTTATGGCACAGTAAAAGCCTACTTCTATACACTATGATCACCAACGCTTGGTAGACGCTTTTCTGCTTGGAAGAGACAACCTTATTTTGTAGAATTGAATTATTAGATGAATATCTTGCTGTTGTGTCGTGTTAGTTTTCACACTCTTTAATCACTTTAACTACTAAAAAACCGCATCAAAATCCGTTTCGTGGTTTTAAAGATTTAAGCATACGAGGAGACATAGGGACAGAGGAAGAACTTTGTTTTATACTATGTAGTGATGTTTTGATTTGCAGAAGTATTAGTAATTTTACATTGCAGCTTTTTCTAGCGCAATAGAGTTAACAATTATAAGTGATACTTTTGGATAGATATTTAGAATTTTTTTAACAGTAATAAATAAGTTTACTTGATAGTAGGGTTTTGCAGCGAATCGCTTGAATTGGTACCGCCGCCTTACCTATTTCTGCCGCCATAACGTGTTCCGGTAAGGAGGTTAAGGTAACTGGTAAACTTACTTTTGCTCGAGGGCTAACATCCCGGTCTTTGGTTGGCAACGCACCATTACCACCTTTAGTGTCTTTAGGCGGCGTGAATTTCTTACCATCAGGAAATCCGTCTGCTTGTTTGCCTTCCAATATCATTAAAAAATTTAATATTAAAATTTTAATAATTTTAAAAATTACTTTAGGCATTGTAAACTCAAAGCAAGTAGTGGTGTTAAAGAAGTTCCTCTTATACAATTTTGTTGGGGCTGCCCTTGCTAGTTGTAAGCAGAAAACTGATTTAGATTTTACAAAATAAATAAATATCCCTGGACAAATAACGCAAATTGAATCTAACCCCAAAGTAAGCAAATTACATGCTTGTACGAGTATTTAGGGTGTTATTCAACTATACTAATACACAGAAATACTTAAATATATACCAGAATAAATTTAATAAGCATCAAGCAGCATCAAGGTCCGAAAATGCAGAAATCTAAATGTTCATCGCACAAATGCCTGCCCGCATCGGGAATTTAACCCGAGCCTCGCGATTGATCGGCGTAGTTAGGCGTGTACACCACTCCACCAACCACTCGACCAACGAGGAGGTCGTTATCGTTATATTCTTTTAAAATAGCTTCTATAACATCAAGAAACTCTTAATTTTTTGTAATATTTTCATGAATAAAAATTCAACTCGTTCTGTAAATACGTTATCTACAGTAGTATCACGTACCGGGTTCTTATGAAGTCCAGGCGCTAGCATATTGCAGTCCATTTCGTCCTTGCGGCTAGAGCAATCTGCTATATTATTACATCGCTGATCTTTATTAAAACATATCTTATTCGGATTTATATCAAAATCGCCACAGCTGAATTCACTCGAATCACAACCTGTTTGAAAAAATCATAAAATATTTGAAGTGAAAACTTCTTTAGCGGCGTAGCGCACTTTTTTGGAATGGGTAAAAACTTCTAAATTTGCGTCAGGACACGTGACCTGATCGAAAATTTGTAAGATGGCGCTGGGTGCTTGCGCGAATAAGATGGCGCCTGGCGCTTGCGCGAATGTTCGTGTTGTCATGTTTGTGTATGATAGCGCAATAAATAAATATTGTATTCTACCACACAAATGATGGTAATTTTAATACTAATAGTTAACTTCTGGTATAACTTAACGCTGCAGAATAACTGGATTGCGCGGATCGGCGTTCTGGCATGCAAAGGTAAATCGGATAAATCCAAAATATCGAAAATGCACAACAATGATATCCAAGTCTTCACTTCTGACGGAACTCCCTGAGTACAAACCCTTTTTTATTATTATTTAAATAGCAAATTAAATTAGTTGCAAAAAATGGAATCTGTAGGAAAGTAAATTATGCATTAAACATATTTTTTTAAAAAGTTCTAGTTGACATAAAGATTTTGGTGGTGGACAACGCGGTAATGCCATACCGCCACCAGGAACGCTTCGAGGTGGCTTATTTGAATAATTGTCATATATAGGTTAGTATGATGTAAATATTTTGTTAATTTCATAATGGAGTACTCAACATTTATCTTTTATCATACTAATATTATAAAGAGGAAAACTTTGTTTGCTTGTTTGTTTGGTTGTAATGAATAGGCTCAAAAACTACTGGACCGATTTTAAAAATTCTTTCACCATTTGAAAGCTACATTATCCACGAGTGACATATGCTTTGTTTTATCCAAATCGGTATAGTAGAAGCAAGTTACGCAGGCGAAGCTGCGTGAAACTGCTAGTACGAAATAAACCGCTTGAGATATATTGTAACAAAAAAGCTTGAGTATTTTTATATTTTTTCTCTTTCTCATTTCTACCGCGATTCACGCCAAATCTAATTAACCGATCTTTACCCCTTTATTTCATTGGATTCCCTGGAGAGAGGTAACAAAATATAAAATGAAAATTTGGCTTTAATCATAAACGCGAATCCAATTTCATTAATAATCTTTAAAAGAGTACATTTTATAAATTGTCCCATAAATGTTTCCGGGTCATGAGTTTTGCAATTCAAAAACTGTCAAAATAAATGATCCTTATTTTAATAACTGGGAAACCTAGAATGAGTTGGAACATTTGAACGTATAGTTCGTCTTATATTCGTTTTTAGGCTTTGTTAACAATCCCAATCATACTAAAAATAATATAAATGTCAAATCTATTAGATTAGATATCTATAGTCTATTTCATATTTTTTGTTTGAATATTTTATAAGATCCGAGTTAAATATTCAAGCCTATTAAGCATAGGAAAAACGATTTGCCACTACTTAACATGTGTGAAGGTTTGTTCGATACATCAATTTATATTAACAACAATACTTAGAACAATACGTAAAAATGTATGTTGCCAAATAAATTTCTTGGTTCCCAAAGTTAAGTTCCGAAATAAACTATCAACGAAATCATTTGCTGTTTAACATCTGAAGATATTAGATTGCTCTTTTGTTTTTTGATCCTTCAAAGAATTCAAATACTAAAAGTGGACTACAATAACTACTTATTTAAAAATAGCTAGTATACATACCAAGTCTACCATTTTTTTGTTATAAAAATACGTAATCCAAAAATATGTGTTATATTGTCGCTGATTAGCCTTGGAGTCAAAATAACTAACCACAATTTTATTTTTACTAAATGTTCTTCAGAGCCTATCTATTTCAAGTTCAAATTTATGAACAGCATGCTCTGATTTTGTATACTTAAACTTAAAGATGATCAATATCAATCTAAATCTCTTAAGTATGAGGTGATATTCACTGAATTTACTTTTGTTCATCTTCTAAGAGCTGTGTCACATGTGATGGATTCATATTTAGATGATTAAAATGTCAATTATGGGTCAGAAGTAAACGTCATCAAAACATAATTAATGAAATTGACATCAGTCTTAAATTCCCAGAATTTATATTACATTTTTTTGTTCTTTTTTTGTATTTACGAAATACCTCACAATGACAACGCATCGTTAGCCTCTTAGGTCTTTAGGCTACAATTTTTAACACCTATTACGACATAATAGTAATAATGTATTTGCCTGTTTGTGTTTTAATTATAAATATATCTACATTATATAAATGAATCTCTGAAGGTGTTGCTAAGCGCAAAACTTCCGAACGACTGGACCGATTTGGCTAACTTTTTTTAATGTGTTAGTTGTTATTATTAGGAGATGTTTCTAACTAAGTTACGGGGAAAATAGGAAAATATTATTTCCCATACTAAACGGGCAGAACGAAGTTCGCCGAGAAGCTATCTCGGTTAAGTTTTTAATTAAATCTTACCATCACAACCCATTTCATCTTCACCATGAGGGCAGTCGAAGTATCCGTCGCATATCCTCGACTGATCTACCCTAGATTTGCAGTCACATCCGAGTTCATCACTAACATCATTGCAATCCACATTTCCGTCACATACTTGACTTTCAGCTATACAGGCTTCACCGTTAAAACACGAAACCATCCCTTCTGGACATTCAAGATCTTGGAATGTACCATTGGCGGAAACTTCTTTTGGTTGATTTCTGAAGGAAGAGATAACAAGAGTAATTTCATTATTTTTTTAAGAAAAAGTAAGCAATTAAGCACACGTCTTGATAGTAAGAGACAGTTGTATTCTATAGACACCATACATGTTATAGATACGTTGCTATCATATGGTCGAAGTTTTAGGCCTAATGTTCAAGTTTACCAGTTATCCTAACCTTGGACCGGAACATGCTCTATCGTTATGGGAGCAAGGTAAGATTGATATTTTAACATCTTAGAAAAGCTTTGTTGAAAAAAATAATAATAACGTTCTTTTTTGGTTATTTGTCGACTTTTTACGACAACTCACTATATCCGTTGCGTGACATAGTGGATTTCCAAGTTTTCTGTGTAACTCCAGCACAAACCTAAGTTTTGCTTAATTAAAAGTAATCAAGCGTAAACGGAGTAATGAAAGAAAAATGTTACGTCAGTTAAATAGTCCTGAGTTAAATTGTGACTTTAAGGGCCACTTGCACATTCCCGGGTTACATTTGACACTGAGTTAAACTGTCAAATATAAGGTAATTTAACCCGAGTTAGACGTTACCTCTGTGTTAAATACTTAAACCAGGAACGTGCAAATGGCCCTAAGAAAAACACAGTCGCTATACTCTTTGTCTACCCTGCCATGGATTTGGTACGATGACATGTGTCTATATCCACGATTATAAATAATGATAAGCCTTACATTACAACCCTTATATTTATCTAATTAGCGTTAAGTGAAAGCTTTAATCTATACATATAATAAATCTGTAGAAGGTTCAACTCTGGACATTGAAAATATTGAAAAAATAAATAGCAGAGGGTGTTACTGGATCGATACCAAACCCAAATATGTAATTAAAAAAAATTTGTCGGTCTGTCTGTATGTTCAGGCATCATGTAAAAACTAACGGTTCGATTTCGATGAAACTTGGTATAATTATACCTTGTTATCCTGTGCACAAAATGGGATCCTTTTTATCCTGAAAAAATACGTAGAAACAAAAATCTTAATTTTTCAGTTTTATCACGCGAAGACCGACATCTGCGCGGACGGAGTCGCGGACGGTAGCTAGTTAAAAATATATTTTTAAGCCAAAGCTACTTACTCTGCATTTAAAATACGTTTAGCAATTTCAATATCTTGAGGATGTGGCTGGTGCTTGGGCATATTAATATCATTAGAGCCAAATTCCGGTGAGTATCTAAACAAAACAGAAAAAATATTATCTAATTAGTTTTTGTTACTCCAGCATAAAAAAAAATTTAACTAACTCGAAAAAAGGAGAAGGTTCTCAACTCGACTGTAGGTATTTTATGTATGCTTGTTACGCTATTACTCGGCCAATAGTCAGCCGATTATGATGAATGTTTTTTAGATAGATAGAACACAAAACCAAGGTAGTTTTTAAGTGATACAGAATAATGCATATGCAAAAAAAAATACAGAAAATGTGTTTTTAAAATGTTCAAAAACAATTAACATTGTGTGAGATTAATTAATTGCCTGGTTACCAGTAATGACTACATTTTGATCGCTTTTATTTGCTGAGGTCGATCATGATTCTGAAATGGTACTATATAAATTTATTCACGATCCAACTAGTGGTTGTGGAGTTTCTAATATTTAATGCATACACTTTTATGTTCATCATTACATAGTATCGTCACAGCACATGAACGTACCGTAACGATACGTATGTATGTTTGTGTGTAGGTACATACCTGGAGTAAGACGCTTGATATTCATGATTTAAATCAGGGCTGTCATAAATGCCTAAAAATAAATATAAAGAAAACTGTAATCGTATTAAAATGAGAAACTTGCTGAAAAAACATAAAAGTATGTTAAGAACTCAAAAGGACAGCTAGCAAAGTTGACTTGCAAATAGCTGGGTAAAAGAAGTCCTTTAAAGTTATAATAGTAATGGCCTTTATGATTTGGGCGTTTTGTTTCATGCATTTTCAAAACTCTGTAATAAACTTAATCTCTAAATTCTAAATCTCTTCTTTATAACATTAGCGTCTTTGCACGCATTTTAAACATTGCATTATCAATGGATATACTTGAAACATAAGATATCTTTACGTTTATGTCCTGAAAGATAGGAAGATGTACAAACCTGGGCACCCACGACTAGTCAAAGACACTGAATCTTACAATGTAGTAGGTGGCAAATCTATTGCCAATTGGGCATATAAAGTATTGATACCGGGTAACATTGATTTTGTTAGAAAATTGAAGAATCACTTATCCTTCTAGTTACCCAACTCGAGTATCAAACCCGGGAATATCGATACTAAAATTAGGTTATAGTTTAAGTTTGGTTGACTATACGAAGTTATGTTTTGGATTCTCAAGTCGGATAACTTAGAGATCTTTGTTTTTTCTAAAAACATTGCCCGGGATTGAACAAGTGCCCAATGGG
This sequence comes from Calephelis nemesis, assembly GCA_002245505.1. Lineage (NCBI taxonomy): Eukaryota > Metazoa > Arthropoda > Insecta > Lepidoptera > Riodinidae > Calephelis > Calephelis nemesis. Next base: position 58,582 of record NJDD01001057.1, read on the forward strand.
CGACAGATTTGCCACCTATCACATTGTAGAAACTTTTCGGCAAATCTTGGATGCCCCGATTGTACATCTGCTATTTTTAGGAATACGGACGTAAAGATACCTTTTTAGCAAAGATGGTGTTGGTATGTTACAAGTTTAAAGCTTTTTAAAACTTTTGCGTATTTGCAAGCAGTCCGATATTTACGCAAAAATTGGAGCAGCATGTACTGACGTTATGGCGACAAAAATCGTTAATACCAATCTAAGAAAGTCATCGCATTCCATCACAAAAGCATAGATAGAGAATAATAAATAACATAACAGACGCTTGCATTTTCGAGCTGTTTTTTATATTCTTCAAAAGTGACCAGCTTCATTGCGAAAAGTTTCTAAGCGTTATTTAAAAAAAATATTACCGTGTATATGAGGATAGCTTTGTTTCAACAAACGTGCTAACAAACAAGTATCTGTTATCGGATAACGCAGTCTGTCATATATATGATGATGACTATGGTACGAATGTGGATACGTATTTGAAGTTTCATAATGATTTCTCACTTCCACTGGAACACTTTTTGTAGGTCTCAAAAGATTTTTTGAATTTTTTTCATTCGAATCATCTTCAATTTTATGGTTGATTTTTTTTGGATAGCTATTTTCTTCAAGCATATTAGGTTGTTGAATCGAGTCTTGATTAGTAAGAGAACTTAACTTTGAGACTAAATCTTTACATATTTCTATGTGATTTTCTTTATTACATATCATCTTATGTTCAGAAATAATTTTTCGTGCTTTTGGGATTTCATTGTCTTGAAACTTTATTATTCTTTTGCTTCTTTTGAACGGCTTTGTTTCATAACTTCGTCTTTTTCGTAAATTTTCCTTCGGTTTCGATTTATTTTTTGCTATTATTAAAAGCTCTATGTTGTCACTTAATTCAATTGGCTTTGAAATTTCTGGGACAACTATTATATTTTGTGAAGTTTGTGTGTCTGAAATGAACAAAATAACAGTAAGTATATAAAAAAATAAAATGTATCCAATGGTTTTTTTTAAATTGCTAGTGGAATACTGTAACGCAAATTATGAAAATAGTAACATAGCAACTAATGTTAAATTAAATAAAAAAATCACTATGAGCAAAAAGATAGTCTGTGTATTCATGATTATTTTTGTACTTAACTTAGAATATATATTGTGGTAACAAATCATCACCATTTTTTGATATCAGACTTAAACGATATTTAAATAATGTATTTAAATTAGTGTCTTTAAAAAGGAGAAAGTTTATATGTTCAACTTCCATTTTTATGTATGTTAATAGATTTCTCTTTAATTTTTCTACCGATTTTTAAAATCTTTATTTAATTAAAAAGTCGTACTTCCAAGGTTGTCTACCAAACCTGGATCTGATGATGAAATCTTTGTCTAAGAACATGATATACTTATTAAAATAGGAGTTGGTTCTGCTGCGTTTTAATTATTTTAGACATTGTAAACTCAAGTGAAGAAGCGGTATTAAAGAACTTAGCCATATTTAATTTTGCTAATGATGGAATCTTTGGATGGATTTGTGCTTGGTAGTTATTAGCAGGTCCAGTGCTACTATTTAAATTATGCGCTTCGACTTTACACTTTTTACTCTTTTTACACTTTATTCTTTTATTTTTATATTAGCTGACCTAATCTAAATTTAAGCGAAATGATTAATTATGTGTAATAACAACTCTATATATATATTTTTAAAATACATTCGGATTTCCGAAGCTTGACGAATATAGCCGAAGCGCATACATTAAATAGTAATTACTGTAACTGAATTTGTTTTTACAAATTTAAATTTCCATAACAATTTAGAACAACCAATCTGCTCGGTCAGTTTTTTACTACATCACGATATCATGATCAATGAGAGCGTAATTATATACAGTTCTGATTAAAAGATTTTATAACACAAATTGATTAAATCAATACATTAGCACTTACCATATGTTATGAGAAATCTTGTGACAACGACGTACAAAGCAACAGCAAGTAAAATTACAAATAAAACCGCTGTTAGCTTTCGTAGTAAGGGAAAAAATATTTTCTTAGACCAAACGCGTTCTGAAACAATGAAAATTATTTTAACACTAAAACCCTATTTCTTTTAGAACTGACGTTCTCTTACAATTTCGTGAACAGTAATGAAATATTTAAGCTATTTCATATGCTTAACGTACTCCGTTTATTTTCCTTAGGTAAAAAGGTTATACAGGGTAACTTTGAAAGGACCGGCCAAATTTTATTTTATGGAGTATACGCTTAAATGTTATTGCCAAATTGTAGCGTTAACTTTTTATTTACTTTCTTTTAAAACAGTCCTCAAAAATGTTTTACTTATTGTTACGCTACATCGTACCTAGTACGAGTCATGACGTCACCAGCCTGCGAATGCGACTGCGCTCGGTGGGAACCAGTTTTATGCTATAAACATGCAATCTTGTATTTTGCATAAGACAAAATTTTTATTTTTTTAGTTATACCATAGATCGAAAGTGTTAACGATTTCGAACCGTTTCTCAAAATTTAGCTGGTAATTTAGATGTAACCCTGTTTAGTTTTTGTATACTATATAGGTACTATGAATGATGTCGCTAATAGTACATACTTATATTTATATTTCGATTACAGATTACATTTTGATACATAGTTTGATTATTGACGATAATGAATTCTCCAATTAATTAATTAGTTCTAAAGAATTTAAAAACTTCATATATTTTTTAGATTCATCTATTTAAAAATATTTTTAAATAAAATTGACTAAAACTTTAAATTTATTGTTAACTTGATAAACCCATAATATGTACTACATAATTTTCAAGTCGATCTCTAGGTTTGGAAGAATATCTACAAAATTAAAAACAAATATGTGTATTTACAATAATTTGTATAATCAGGATATTCAACTTTTTAAGCCAACGAATGCCCTTTTGACTACCATTTAAGTAACTGAGTATTGAACTGTGGTGAAATTACAATTAACGTGAAATTACATTTACGTGATTTACTTTGGCTTTACACTTTTTACTCTTTTTACACTTTGTACTTTTATTTGTAAATTGGCTAACCTAATCTAAATTTAAGCGAAATGATTAATTATGTGTAATAACAACTATATATAAATATCTTTAAAATATATTCGGATTTCCAAAGCTTGAAGAATATAGCCGAAGCGCATAAATTAAATAGCACTACTACATATACTTAGTCTGGCCATAAATACTGTTACACTTAAAAATAAAAAAATATTACATTTGAATTTCGAATCTGTCATTTTTATACGATTGTTCATTGTGTTTTCTCATTTTGGCGCCAATACATTGTACAATATTTTGCGATATTAAAATGGAGTGGGGTGATAAAGAGAACCGAATCGCTGTGATTGCATTACACAAAGTAGGTATGGAGCCAAATGCAATTTTTAAAACTCTCCATACACTTGGTTTTAGTAAAATGTTTGTGTACCGGGCTATTAATAGGTACAATGAGACTTCCTCTGTTTGTGACAGAAAAAGATCTGGCCGTCCACGTAGTGTTCGTACGAAAAAGGTGGTCAAAGCAGTAAGGGAAAGATTTCGAAGAAATCCTGTCCGAAAGCAAAAGATTTTATCTCGGGAAATGAAGATAGCACCTAGAACCATGTCGCGTATTTTAAAAGATGACTTAGGACTTGCAGCCTATAAGAGACGCTCTGGTCATTTCTTAACTGATAATTTAAAGAAGAATAGGGTCGTAAAATCGAAACAATTACTGAAGCGGTACGCAAAGGGAGGTCACAGAAAAATTTTGTTTACGGATGAGAAAATTTTTACAATTGAGCAACATTTTAACAAACAAAATGACCGTATTTATGCTCAAAGCTCTAAGGAAGCTTCCCAATTAGTCGACAGAGTGCAACGTGGACATTATCCAACTTCAGTGATGGTTTGGTGGGGTGTTAGCTATGAAGGAGTGACTGAGCCATATTTTTGTGAAAAAGGTATCAAAACATCGGCACAAGTGTATCAAGATACCATTCTTGAGAAGGTAGTTAAGCCCCTTAACATCACCATGTTCAATAACCAAGTATGGTCCTTCCAGCAAGACTCGGCGCCGGGTCATAAAGCTCGGTCCACGCAGTCTTGGTTGGAAGCGAACGTTTCGGACTTCATCAGAGCTGAAGACTGGCCGTCGTCTAGTCCCGATCTTAATCCGCTGGATTATGATTTATGGTCAGTTTTAGAGAGTACAGCTTGCTCTAAACGCCATGATGATTTGGAGTCCCTAAAACAATCTATACGATTGGCAGTGAAGAATTTTCCCATGGAAAGAGTGCGTGCTTCTATTGATAACTGGCCTCAACGTTTAAAGGACTGTATTGCAGCCAATGGAGACCACTTCGAATAAGCTTTTTATATTTTTAATTGTTGTATATTTATGTATTAAACTAACACACTGTAAAAGTAATATATGTTATTTGCAGTTAAAAAAATATTTTTTTTCTTTATTACAATATTTATGGCAAGACTAGGTATATTATAACTATAGCTACGACGAAACAAATAAAACAGCAAACATCATACGAGTAAGATACACACTTAAAAGTTATTTAAACTTTCTTACCGTTACATGTAGTTTCTGCCAGACCCATTGGAAGTTTTCCAAGGCTTGATTTTTGTTGTGCGTTTTCTACATTCATCTAAAATTTATAAAGACTTTATATAAGATTTTATACTAAGATAAATAAGATTTTAAAACAATCTATTACATATACAATCTTTTTTTATGATATTGGAAGGCAAACAAGCAGACGGATTTTCTGATGGTAAGAAATTCACGCCGTCTAAAGACACCAAAAGGTGGTAATGGTGCGTTGCCAACCTGAGGCCGTAATGTGAGGCCTCGAGCAAAAGTAAGTTAACCGGCTACCTTACTCTCTGAACTGGAATACGTTAACGGCAAGCGCTGACTTTATTACGACAGAAATAGTTAAGGCGGTAGTACCAATCTGGGCAAGTCGCTGCAAGACTCTACCACCTAGTCAAAAGTCACGGTGTTCGCCTCTGTGGTCTATCGGTTCAGTTATTGGACTTGACTGCATGAGGTCCTGGGTTAGAATCCCGACTCTGGCAACAAGAAGAAAATTAGATTTTTCTAATTTTCTAATAAAAAAGAATATTGGTCGGGATTGGAAACGTGCCCGGTTAGCGATAGGCTTGCCACCTATCACATTGTGGGACTTATTATCTTCGATTAGTCGTGGGTGCCCTGGTTGTGCCCCTGCCTAACTCTTCGGGGATATAGGCGTAAAGATACTAACGTGTAGTTTAAAAAATCTTAACAATGATATGTACTTTTACCATCCTACACGCCATGATCGTTTTTCTTTAATATTTAAGAACTTTTTTCAATACCAGCTTTACTATAGAAATTTCTAGCAAGAAATTAAATGAAATGTACATAGCAAATCAAAAGGAAAATATATTACGAACACTCGAGAAGGCCAAACACGGGTTCCTGCTACAATCGATCTCGAAACCCATAACATAGAAAACTAGATGTTTATGGACTTATAAATACTTGTCATCAGTTCAGATATAATAAATCTCATGATGCCAAACGGTAAAAAATATAGTCTTGCATTGAAAAAGACATGTGTACATAAGTTAGCTTAGGCATACATAGTTGATTACTATAATCATATATTGTTTCTAGTCTAAAAATTATATGCACCTACATAATGAAATTGAAATATGAGTACATATTACTACGTAGTATAAAACAATGTTGCTTTCCGCTGTTTGTCTATAATACGTATTCTTAGATCTTTGAACTTGCGCAACAGATTTCGATGCGATTTTTTTAGTAGACAGAGTAATTCAAGAGCTTATATGTATAATAACATAAGTTTGTCTACCCTTGCGAAACTGGGACGGGCTGTTAGTTAATAATAAAAAAGATATCCTACTTTCTGTTCCAGAGCTTATTTTCTTTTATCAATGAATTTTAAACAATAAGCTAATAACCTTATAATTACAAATTATCAACGTACCCCCAGACAAACGGTTCAAACGAATCAAAACAATTTTAGTATGTTTGTCACTTCATAAATTTAATTTGTAAAAGTACAAATTTAATTTGCAAGGGATCGATTCGGTTGCTTACTCAGTATACAGTCCGATTGATTACTGTAGTGTGTCGAAGACTTGTGTTAATTGTTTAGAGAGAAACAGTACCAACGTAGGAAGTTAAAACAGAGAGAAAAATACGTTACAATATTGTAAATATTTGTGAATTAAATGATAATAAACCGACAAACATTCTAAACTGTTTTTTATTTCTTTTTTCAAACTAAATAGTGTCTGGCACACTATTAGTAACGAGCCACATATCGGGCAATGATGAATTCACGTTTTTGACAGTTCTTAGAAGCTACTTACAAAAGTAAGTAGGTATGGCTTCCAAAAATATCTCAAAATCACTAATATGCCCATTAAAAAATGCAACATCTTCCAGCCACAAGATTTCCCCCGCACACATTCGAAAGGGCATATAAAAAAAAACAGATTTAATAAAATTAATTTTTGCCAACATTGTCAGCTTCCGTTCTATTTGTTTAATGCACAAATGGCTACCCTTATCGGATATCGAGCCTCGCGGTTAGTAGGTAGAGTTAGGTGTGTACGCTAATTATTCGGACAACGAGGCGCTCATGCTGTGATAATTTAAATCTTAATATATATAATTTTTGTGTTCGTGTGTTTGTCACTGAACTCTTCCTAGACGACTGGAGGGATTTTGATGTTTTTTGTGTATGTTCAAGGGGATTCGAGAATGGTTTAGATTCACAATTTGGTCCTCTGGAAAATGTTTTTTTCAATATTTTTTTATTTATAAGTAGTCGTTGATTTGTAAATGTTTAATATTGGGTCCGGCAGACTGTGCTATTGTCAAAGCATTAATATCAAGCGATAAGAAGTTTGCTGGGTCAGCTAGTATTATTATTAAATGACTTATAATGTTAAGTCGATCCCAAAAAATGTTCATGATAGGCCCACGAAGCAAGAGGTCCCATTTGTTTGCGTCGCGGATATAATTTTTACGACCATTATTAAAAGGTTTTTTCTCATATCGAAGGTACAACTTTACAGAGAAAATATTAATAAGATAAAAATGTACACTGAATTTTCAGATTAAAAGACTCATTACTTTGCTAATTTTTATTAATGAAAGGAAATTGGAATAGATTAAATTATCTTCATATTTTAAATATTTATGAACAAATCTGAGCTTAATCTACACTTGTAATAAAACTTAATCTGCTGTGAATCTTTTCTTAAAAAACAATTCTTCGTATATATTTTGTATGATATATGTTTTAGGCATGTTAAGTAAAATCTGACGAACGGATTTTACCAAATTTTGTGTAGCTTATAAAGCGAGTCAACGTTTAGGATACGCCTTAATGCAGGAATTTTTTTGGTTTTCATTACTAGCCAAGAAAAATCGGGGGCAACTGCTGCTTTTAAAACAAGAATGCTTTTTATTACTACCCAAGAAAAGTAAGGGCAATATATAGACAGTTTTAAAATAAGAATGCTTTCCACCAAAGAAATGTTTTCAGAGCTCGCATGTGTTACCATAATGACTAACTGCCGTTACAACTTTCATTTATAACAAACTAGACGACCCGGCGAACTTCGTATCGCTTGAAATTAACATAATACCTACTAACGCTTCGTAAGGATTAAAGCATTGTTTTCTAAACGCCCCTACAGTTTTCATGTGTTTTTTCAAACAACCTTTGCAGTCAATAACAAATACAACAAAAAATAATTAGCAAAATTGGTCCATCCGCTCACGCACAATGCGTCATTTTTTATACATAGACTAGCTAAACCGGCAGACATTGTTTCTTCTTTTTTTGAATTTATTGAAAAAATGGGGTGTGTCACCCTTGTCACTTAGGGGTATGAAAAATTGATGTCGCCGATTTTAAGACCTTCTCAATATGCTCACAAAATTTCACGAAAATCGGTAGAGCCGTTTCGGAGGAGTTCAATCACGCACACCGTGACACGAGAATTTTATATTAGATTTTTCGTAAATCAAAATTGACACTACACGTTTTGCTTTGTAAAATTTGCTGCCTTAAAATCTTTATGTGTGCTTGCTATTTTGCTCCTTTGGTTTGACATCTTTGTTGTATCTTAAAAGCTGTCATAATGTCAGCTCGCCACTGTCGGGTTCGAGTTGAGAAGGGTTAACTGCCGAAACTTAAACAATACAGTAACCCTACAGTATTCTAGCCTCAAGTTGAAACCACACTTTTAACATATTGGGTATACATAAACACGATAGTATAACATAACACTATAATGTAATATAACACGATATAAATCTTATTATTATCAAAAAGTCCATCTGCTTTAAGCCATCTTTAAAAGCAACCCCTATCTGACGACACCAACACCGTGACTCCAGCACGACAGCAACTGGGAGAACAACTTGGGGTGAGTCAATCAACGTACGTGGTAGTCTGGAGTATATGTATATAAAGTAAAGTATCTTCACGCCCATATCCCCGAAGAAGGAGGCTGAGGCACAACTAGTGCCCTAGTTGTGCCTCTGTGTTGTGTCAAGGGCTATTTATTTATTTAATAATGTAACTATGTAAAAAAGTATCTTCACGCCCATATCCCCGAAGAGGTAGGCAGAGGTACAACCAGGGCACCCACGACTAGCCGAAGATACTAAGTCCCACAATGTGATAGGTGGCAAGCCTATCGCCAATCGGGCACATATATAGGATATATTTTTTTTATTAGAAAATTAGAAAAACCCAATTTTCTTTTCGTTGCCCGACCCGGGATTCGAACCCGGGATCTCATGCAGTCAAGTCCAACAACTTAACCGCTAGACCACAGAGGCGACTACATATATGTATATAATAATGATAATAATAATATGTTGTTTAGTATTTCGCAGTGGCAAATAAAAAAAAACATGTGCATAATTTGACAACTCAAAAACTTACGTTCATAGTGATTGATGGATTTTATAACATAGCTTTCTTTAAATCACATATCTTTCAACACACGAACTTAACTTCACTGGTTAACTTATGCTACTGTGATATTTCTGCTGATGCTCAGCGATTCAAATTCCATTTTGCTTAGTGTCAATCTTGCAAAACTGCGGTTATTAACACCCGGCGAACAATATGCATTTTATATTGCAATACAATATTGTTTTGCAAAGCTTTATTAAGGTTGCTTAGTTTTACAAATTGTAATAACAAATAACCATTGAAATAAAGAAACCACTGCGTTCTACAGTTATAAAATATTAATGTTAAATTGGTAGATACGTAGTTATCCTCCGTGTCGGGTTATGTAGCCATTTGTATTTCTACTTGGCATCTCATAAAAGGCGAGCATAGGTTAAATATGTCAAAACCAAAACTACCACTGACGATAGATTGCTTTGAAACAACTAATTAGTATGGGAATCTATCGAACTATACTTGCCCGCCTGCTGTGTTGTTTCGGTCTATAGGGTAAAGTAAAAGTATATTTACGCCCATATCCCTGAAGGTGTAGGCAGAGGCACAATCAAGGCACCCACGACTAGCCGAAGACACTAAGTCCCACAATGTGATAGGTGGCAAGCCTATCGCCACCGCGCGCACGTATCCAGAGCAACATTTCTTTTTTAGAAAATTGGAAAATCCAAATTTTCTTTTTGTTGCCCGATTCGAACCCGGAACCTCATGTAGTCAAGTCCAACACCTGAACCGCTAGACCACAGAGGCGACAGAGGGTAAAGTAGGTTGTACAATAACTAAAACCTGGACTATAGAATACCTATAATGTCTATGGTATATAGGCCACGATTGCCTCTAACCATCAGAAGAGCTGTGTGCTTATTACCTTTCTCCGTAATAAATAAAATACAGTTTATCAGAATAAGCTCTATATCAACATCAGATAGTACACTTAATTCAGTACTTAGTAATACTTATATGGAAAATTCTATTAATAATATTTCTACCGTCAGAGGGAAGGACTGCCTCCTTGCCTCTGACGTTAGGAATGGAGCCTTCGGGAGAGAATAATACCAACGATGTTATATTAGCCGAGATGTTAAGCCTATATAAGCATACTGGATTTAAGAGTTGTTATAAGATTTCAGAATATTTAGAAGAGAGAAATGCTCTTCATGCCAATCTTTACAAAGACTTATAAGAAAAAAAGACAAGCCCGCTGATTTTTTTTCGCCGGATCTTCTTAGCAAGTGGCCGCGCGATCCGGTGGTAGTTTTTAAATTATATAGACGCGTCACAAGAATCTTTGTATAGAGCCATGTGAATATATATTCGAATTTGTTACCTTACCATCGTTGTTAGAATACTATAATAGTCAACAAGAAAACGTTTTTCGTATACCAACAGATTTTTTATTGATGAAAGATCACGTCGCCAAGGTATAGAAACTAAAAGTGTGTAATCTCAGTTTGTGATGTTTTTTATTCCTTAATTGGTGCAATATTAAGATTTTATACCGACTTAAAGCTGGAATAAGACGAAATTTCAGAAGTTGGGTTGCCTGTTGTTTATCTGGATTGCCAGGTATAAACAGATAATTGTCGATGCTAGTTACTTTCAAGGGATCGTATAGTAGGAAAAAATATATAAACATATGTGCAGTTTCATTACAATTTTTAGATTTTTTATTACAATTTAAGTTGATATACAGGGTTGCCTGAACAAATTTTGAAAATGTCAAAAACATTTTTTTTAAATAATTAAAAATATTCGGTCCAGAATTTTTTGGCAACCCATTTTTAATATATTTTCTGATATACTAAATTTGCTATAAAACCGGTTTCATCCTGTTATCAGCTCGGTGTAGGTCGACCTAACTTCGGATCTTAGACAATATTATCGTAAAACTAATTTCTTAAAGAGAAGCAGAGCATGGTTTTGTTGATTTGCTAGCTTACTGTCTACAGGAAAAGTGAATAATATGTTACAATACATTTAATAATTATTTCATTTATTTCATCTTCACGGTTATTTTTTTTTAAAGTTAGAGGAAGGCAAGCAAGCAGACGGATTTCCTGATGGTAAGGAATTCACGGCGCCCAGAGACACCAAAGATGGTAATGGTGCGTTGCCAACCTGAGGTCAGGATGTTAGGCCTCAAACAAAAGTAAGTTTACCGGCTACCTTACCCTCCGAACCGGAACACGTCATGACGTTATGGCGGCAGGAATAGGTTAAAGGCGGTGGTACCAATCCGGGCGAGTCGCTGCGAAACTCTACCACCACGTCAATAGTCAGATGTCACGTTGTTAGTGATGATAAGCCTATGCTCGCCTTTTACGAGCTGCCTGGCAAGAAAGGCAGATGGTCTTTTCTGCAAAGGAGCCCGGACCAACACGATTTTCTAACTGATTTACTTATTCTTTTATGCTATAAGACAGCGAGCAAACGGCGCTTCTTCTGACATTAAGTTGCTGAACGCAATTTGCTATTCGTACATAGAATGACTGACTGATACTGGTATGTTATTGTAACCACCTGCAGGCGATGGGTGCCCCATCTTAACGGTGTAATAAGTATCAAATAATCAAGGGAACGCTAAGCAGTTAATTGTATTTTGAGTATGACTATTGCCTACATAAATATTATCATTGAATAAATAAAACAACGTCTGGGTTTTTTGTTTTTTACTGCCCGGATTGTGAAAACCGTCATATTTATTTCTGGCGTCAGAACTTCAATAGTCACGGTAGTGTCCTGTCTTCAGCGAAGAAAAGCAAAACTAACGGAATAACTTACGGAAATAACTCACGGAATCACTCAAATAACTTACGGAAGTGGCTTACCATGAGTCTCAATTTGGCACGGAATATGTACGAGGGTGGTGTCAAGAGTCTCCCAATTAGAATTTAATTCGAGATTAAAACAGAATTAGATTTTATGTATAGGAACTTGGCGTGAAAATATGTATACACATACATAAAAATTTTCACGCCAAGTCCCTTTACAAGTTAGGTAGAGAGCATCAAGCGCCAAATCTCACGATCAAGCAATCATCGTAAAACATTAAATGTTTATTGTCAATAGTATTTATTATTATTGTTATATTTATTATACACACACACTTGCAAAAAAGTTTGGATGTATAATGTAGGTATAATCATAAAAAATTGTGCTTTGGTTTTGGTGGTTGACCGGAGTACCCAGTAACACAGGCTACATTCCTAGTAATAGGAGCTTTCGCGTAGTGTTTTAAATTGAAAATGTTTATTAAATAAAGTTATTTTTATTTTATAAGTAACAAAATTAAAGTATCTCTCCGTCCATATCCCCGAAGAGGTAGAGATACAAACAGCGACTAGACGAAGACACTAAGTTAAATTGAAAACCGATTAAGTAGAAAAAAAATAATAACAGGATATATGAAACTGAAATAATCAAAGGTGTATACAACTTAGGAAGCAATTTCAAGTTATTGAAACGGAATTTGCATTTCAAAGGCCGCTCAGTGTATTTTGTCCGAGCATGCGGATATCTCTATTTATTCAATAGACAATCTGTGTATTTTGTTCGTTTATTCTGGCTTTGCCTTCTCAATTTGGGTTGTTTTCATGGTGTTTGAAAGTTAATAAGAAGACTGATAGGATATAATTATAACACTATTTTTCCATTGGAGGTTAAAATACATTGTTAATAGACACCATAATAGATGATGGGTCGTTATTAACCCGACCTTCAGTTTACAATAACTAATGGTCGCCCATCGATCGATATTCGACCATAAAAAAATTTAATATCATGTTGATAAGAACGCCATCTTCATTTCTCAAGACTAACTACTTTGTTTCCAAATTTTTTAGTACACCATCTGTGATCTTTTATCGTTGTCATGTATTATTTGTGTATGTCAAATGCATGGTTGTGTGTATAATGTTTTACTTATTGATTTAATGTAATTTATTAGCATTACTATTGAAAAATATCACAGTTTTGCACTTCTTCTGCACATAAACTAGAAGTGTGCCAAATTTTATGCTCCTGTGTCCGCGAAATTTTCGTAAAAAGGGGTTCAAAGTTTTGGCATCACGTATTAATACAAAGATTATCCGACGCAAAATACAATACACGATTCTAACGTAAACAAAGCAGATAACTGATTCCCATCTATAGCAGTCGCATTCGCAGGCATATATTATCCTCTTATATTGAAAATTGGCCGGCCCTTTCAAAGTTACCCTGTATATAGATTATTTGTTGTCTGACCCAAGAATCGAATATTGTGAATTTAAGTCCTACACTAGACTACTTGACGACTTAAGCGATTAAATATTTTACGAAATGATATTGGACAAATGTCTTCAAAAGTTAAGATCATTAATTGTGGGAATGCGTATGGGTGACCAAGTTGTGAACTGCCTGCTTTTTGCAGATGATGCTGTGTTTTTGGGCTCTACATCTATTTGAGCTGCAAACACTGGTCACAGTTATTGAAGGAGATTTTAAAAAAAGGGGTTTAAATTTGAGTTTTTTTGTGATATTGGAAGGTAGATAGATTTCCAAATTGTAAGAAATTCACGCCGCCTTGAGACACTAAAGGTGGTAATGATGCTTTGCCAAAGTGAGGCCGGGATGTTAGGCCTCGGGCAAAAGTAAGTTTACCGGCTACCTTATTCTTCGAACCGGAACACGTAATGACATTATGGCGGCAGGAATAGGTAAGGCGGTGGTATCAATCCAGATGATCGCTGCGAAACTCTAGCACCTAGTCTAATGTCACGATGTTAGTGACGGTAAGCCTATGCTCGCCTGTTACGAGCTGCCTTGCAGGAAGGCAGATGGGTCTTGCGGTTAAACTTTTTTCGGGCATAGACAAACAAGCTTGTAAACTACCAAGGCTGCTAACTACACAAAACTAAGCCTAGGATGCGCTCGGAAACTTCAATTTACGATAAGCGTTTTTAACTTTTTCCATTACTTAAATTTCCTTAAACCATAAAACTGACTGATATGAGTACTTTTAACCGATACCTACTCCATACTTCATTCAAAGTAAAATAATACTAAAATGTACTTGCTATCGGAGAAAAGTATCGAGTATCTACTTGGATATACTCGTATCGTTTTATCCCTAAGCACTCGATACTCTCTGCCTACCCCGTAAGGAACTTGGCGTAAAAATATGAATTTATGTACGTATGTAAAAAGTTACCAATATATTTTGTCACATAAATATTTACCTACAAAATGTAATTATAATACCAAAAACTAATTGTTATTTATAAATAATATACTGCATATAATATTTTATGTGATATTGTACACCAGGGCTTCCCAAACTTATTTGTATTGTGACGCCCTCAGGTCGTGCTATTTTTTAACCAAATCAGAATCAGAGGAGGGGCGGGTATCCTCCGGATCAAATACTTACTATTTATATTGTACAAGCACTTTTTTTATTTATCTTTACCCAGCCCGCACCCCGTGAACCAAAAAAAATACCAGTTGTAATAAGCACAAGTCTAGTAACTGGTTTCTAGACTCGACTCACTTTGACAAGCGAAGCCCCTGGGACTGTGCCACGACGCCCCAGGGCGTCGCGACGTACAGTTTGGGAAGCCCTGTTGTACACATTGATCTTGACTGGCATGTCGTAAAACGCCTACTTCATGATTTTACCTCCCATAGCGTTGTTATTAGAGCGCCTTGTTAAGTGATACATTACCCACACAATAACATGCTATATTTATTTATTAGCTTATTCGTGCAATTTCAAAATCATATACATTACTAGATGTTGCCCGCGTGGTTAATAGTCCCACGTGAACATTTTTGGGGATATCCTATGTGTTAATCTAAGTTACTATCTATGTGTGTGCCAAATTTCATGAAAACCGGTTCAGCAGTTTTGCTTGAAGAATTAACAAACAAATATGCAAACTATCGCATTCATAATTTTAATAGGATTATAAGGGAGGATCTTATCACTTAATTTTGATTACTTTAATCATAAAAAAATCAACAACCCTGGATAATAACTACCTCTAATATAGTTAAGAACCATCTCTATCATGTCAGATGTCAAACAAAACAATCCACTTTCGTACAGGAGTTATGATGGCACAGACACACTAACACACACACACACACACAAACACACACACACACACACACACACACACACACGCGCGCATACACACATACACCAGTGACCAGATTTTATACACACAAACTTATAATAACCTTGATAGTCGCCTCTGTGGTCTAGCGGTCCGGGTGTTGGACTTGACTGCATGAGGTCTCGGGTTCGAATCCCGGGTCGGCCAACAAAAAGAAAATTGGATTTTTCCAATTTTCTAATAAAAAAAAATGTTGGTCGGGATTGGAAATGTGCCCGGTTGGCGATAGGCTTGCCACCTATCACATTGTGGGACTTAGTGTCTTCGGCTAGTCGTGGGTGCCCTGGTTGTGCCTCTGCCTACCTCTTCGGGGATATGGGCGTGAAGATACTTTTTTTTTTTTTTTGTTTCTGTTGGTAGTTATGGTTGTATCTAAAA
Source organism: Calephelis nemesis (assembly GCA_002245505.1). Taxonomy (NCBI): domain Eukaryota; kingdom Metazoa; phylum Arthropoda; class Insecta; order Lepidoptera; family Riodinidae; genus Calephelis; species Calephelis nemesis. The sequence goes on from NJDD01001057.1 coordinate 74,185, forward strand.
CCTTATAAAAAAGTCATTTTTGATTTAAGATAACGCACCTTCAGTACTATAAGGGCTCAAGTCAAAATTTTAACATTCAAAATCCCATATACCATAGGTATTTTGAATGACAAACGCACAATTGATATTCGCTACTGGTTAGCGCTAGCAGAAAGAGAAAAATATAAGAATGACTCGGTAATTGTATTTGTTTTACACATGAATAATATCGGAAAAAAATACTGTATATTAAAACACGATTTCCCAAAAATTAGTTTTTTGGATAGTGCCCTTATATTACTGAGGGTGCGATTAAGTATGACAATGATTTGTAAACCCAACCATTTTAAAGTACTAATTTGTCATTAGATACCCTCTGTGGTCTAGCGGTTCAGTTATTGGACTTGACTGCATGAGGTCCCGGGTTTGAATCCCGGGTCGGGCAACAAAAAGAAAATTGGGTTTTTCCAATTTTCTAAAAAAAATGTTGCTCGGGATTGGATATGTGCCTGGTTGGCGTTAGGCTTGCCACCTATCACATTGTGGGACTTAGCGTCTTCGGCTAGTCGTGGGTGTGACTCTGTCTACCGCTTCGGGGATATGGGCGTGAAGATGTTTTTTTATTAATTTGTCATTAGCACATTGTGCAAGCAAGCGTGACATGAATGGAAGCATCCAATAAAACATCTCAAACACAGATATTCCATTATAAATTTTCCAATTGGTGGAGATGGATGTTGTGGCTTGTGAATGTTTCCCATTTTGTATATTTGTTGTATATACTCAGCTGTTGCTTTGATAAATAATTATTATTTGCTTGACTCCCTAAAATTTAAGAACATGCCGTACTTATGTCGTTGAGTATCTTCATAGAATAGATGATAAAAGACATTAGACTCCTCGTCATGACATTTTTGAGTTTGCGTCATGCCCTTGACATAACGAGATCGCCAGAGACTTAAAGCCTATAAAAATGAAATGGATTAGTTGATTGATACGATTAAAATTAAAAGGTAAGAAAGTTGAAGATAACCCCAGAAAGAACTAAAAAATCATATAAAAAGAAAAATGGGAGTTGTGACGTTCGAAGAGTTGAAAGAAAAAGCATTGAGAGGACTGGAATGAATACAGCTACACACAGCTCACATCTGTCTGTCTGTCTGTCTGTCTGCTTGTTTGCCTTCCAATATCATAAAAAAAAACTATAGTTCACTTTTAGTTAGTTCACACAACTAAAGTTGAAGACAAAGGGCGAGAGAGAGATAAGTCCTACTCGATGATCCTATAAAATCCAAACCACAATTTTTACTGCAACAGATTTACTGTAATTAGGGAAAAGATTTCTTACAATATTGCAGAATCAGGAGGCAATTTAAAATTACATGAGTAATAAATAAATTTTAATTTTTATAGTAATTTTGTCAATGATGTTACAAAATTATAACACACAAATACAAGTTTGCAAAAAAGAAAATTTTAATCAAAGAATATAAATTTACTTATTGTTAAAATATATACTGAGTGTTACAATTCCCCAATAAATGCGTATTTTGCTTTCTTGTCTGGCATCCTGTAGCATTGCTGCACATACGTTTTTTGATTTAATTTAAAAACCAACTCACCAACAAGTACTATCTGCTACTACTGAGCTGCGTGAATGGGCACGTTATATCACACAATTTTCGCGTGTTAGTCTAACTTCAAAGTATCTTATCTTTTTAATTTAGGGGCCGTTCATAAAATACGTCACACTAAAATCAGCTTTTTTCGACCCCCTCCTCCCCATTGTCACGCTGTGTCACACTTTTTGTGACCCCCCCTAGAAATATTTCGTCACAAAAACTAAGACCCCCCCCTGCTGAGTATTGATAAATTCTAAATGATATCACAAAAATTCTGAAAATTAAAAATATTTATTTAGTTATTATAATAAAATTTAAATAAATTAATAAATATCTTTCACAACGAACATATGAATAATAAATAATATTTCTATTATTCATAAGTCCAAGGATTTTCTAAATTTGCCGAAATATCTACAATCGGTATTGCACCATCTTCTTCTTCATTTTCAAAACTACCGTCCACTTCATTGTCATCTAACTATTCTGCATCTTCCGTACCATAATTTTCATCTCCTATTATGCATAACAGCTCTTGAGCTCGCCGAGCTGGAATACGAGTTGGTTGTACGCGCCGAACTACTTCAACCTTTCTTTTTTGTTTTGGATGTAAGTTTTTTAAATGCTGTAGTAAGGTTTTGTTAGATGTGTGATATAGGCCACATTCTTTACATGTTCTACTCGCCAATTTATCGTGGACTGACGGACAAAACCAATCGTAAGGAATTTGTTTAAAATCCGGAACTTCAGACTGAAGTTTCACAGCAAGACGAGCAAATAGGTTAAGATATGTGCCATCATCAGAATTCACTTGCGATACCATTAATCCGTTTTGAGTTTGTTGTAATTTAATTGGTGGAGGCAAAAATCCGTTTGGAAGTAAATTTCTCAAACTACTTCTACATATATTGGCCACAGCAGTCTTCGTCTGAGCATTTCAAAATTTTTATTTTCATTTGTTCTTGAATCGAGAGCGCAGGGTACGTGGAAGCGTTACTATCTCAAGTATTGGAAAAACAAAGAAACCCGTTGTGACTGATCGCAACGCCGCTAGAGTCGCGCCACAGAGCTAGCGCTCATGTCAAAAAAATAATAAACGGCGAACGTCACGTTGCCGTATACCCCCCGTCCCCCCTTGTCACATCTTGTCACGCTCTGCCAAACCCCTCCCCTCCCCTTGTATGCGAACGTATTTTATGAACGGCCCCTTATAGTATACTAGCTGTTCCCGCGAACTTCGTTCCGCCCGTTCAGTTTGTATGGGAAAAATTAAAATGTTTTTCCCAGTTTCCTCACAATTGAACAGGATAAAAAGTATCCTATGTCCTTCTCCCAGTTTTAAGTTACCTCCCTACCAATTTTCAGCCTAATCGGTGGAGCCGTTCTTGAGTTATAAATAGTGTAACTAACATCACTTTCTTTTATATGTATATATAGACTACTTGCTTCCCCACGACTTCCTTAGCGTAGATTAGTACGGTTTTCATACAAACTTTTATCTCATACTTTAGTCTTCGGGGTAGATTTTTAGTTAGAACTCGGATTTTTAGCTACACGCAAATCGAAAACTCTTCAGAGGTTTAGACATGAAAGAGCATCAATCAGACAGATAGAGGGACAGACATTTTGAATTTACAATATTAGTATGGCTTCAAATCTTTTTACACAGTCTCGTTTAATTTATTTTATTATCCTTTAAACTTTAGTAAATATGCATATGTTCTTTATCCAGTCAGCAAAAACTGTCTTTATTAAAACACGGTACGAAGTACCACCATAACACTCCTCAGTCCGAACTCCTTCTGAGAACAGACCTACTAAATAACCGATTCCAAATGTTATTTTACCACTAGCTGCCTCCCTCGCATCGCTTCGGTTGTTCAAGAATAAAAATCCTACTAATATTATAAATGCGAAAGTTTGGCGCCCATGTCTTTGCTACGCTTCAACGATATTTAATTTTGCGCCCGGAAATTTTAACTTTTATAACTGATTAGTTGTCAATTTTTTTCTGATAGTGTAAAAGGCAATTTTGATCTAAATTACACGCATAACGTAGCTAACAGATTTATTTGATTAAGCGTTAATAACGTATTGTTGAAAATATGATCTAAAGTAACCCTTCACTAATACTGTTTAAAGTAAACCCAAAAAAAACGGTTATTGTGGGTTATTCTTTAAATACAGACATATACTCCGCTTACTTTTTTTGAGATCTATCGAAGAGGAAAAATAAAAACTCAAAAAATTTTGGCAGCGTTTTCGGGGAAAGCTCTCAATCGGCTTATTTTTGCCGACATATTAAACTAATATCGTCGGTTTATACAAAACATAATCTTACTTATACACTAACTTATACACTAAAACCTTCCTCAAGAATTGTTCTATCTATTGTTGAAAACCGAGTGGAAATCCGTTCAGTACTTTTCGAGTAAATCTCGTACAGACAGACAGACAGACTCAGCGGGGGACTTTGTTTTATAATATGTTTTGATTAGAATGAACATAGGTTACGTTATTTCTTTGAGAAATTAGAAATTTGTTTACTGAAGCCGAAACGGGCTGCTAGTATTCTATAAAAATGAAATGGTTTTTTTTTAATCTAAGTGGGGTGGGTGGGAACATTTCATGTAGCGTTCCTTTTTATAATAAACGAACTATTTGTTTTCACCTTTCAATTGCTCTAAATTGTTAACATCAACCGTAACTGCTTGGTTGAGCTACACACATGAGTTACTATAGGCAGTAAATAGTCACTTAATAATAGGATTAGGTCAGTGGTTATGTGGAAAATTGTTCGCTTTCTGACCAGCATTGCGTTTATATTGCATCAAGGTCATGGAATTTCCTTATTCGTGTTGTACCCTTGGAAAGGAACAGAACAGAATTGTGATAGATTTGATTTCAAAAAGGCATTACTTAAGGTAAGTTCTGACAACTTTATTATTAAACTAGCAGTTTCACGCAGCCTGCGTAACTTGGCTTCTACTCAATCGATTTTGATGAAACAAAGCCTATGTCACTCAGAGATAATGTATCATTCTAAAGATGAAAGAGTTTTTGAAATCGGTCCAGTAGTTTCAGAGCCTATTCATTTCAAACATACATACAAACTTGGAAAAAATCAAACATTTCCTCTTTATAATATTAGTATTAGTATAAATACAGAAAATTTCGAAATCAAACTTTGTAAATATAATTTTAGTGAAACCCAAATCTAATTTGGTTCTTTAGAGTTGGTTTAAAGGAGTAGAATTTAAACTTACAAAGTGAATTGGAAATTAGATTTAAGACTAAAGACCAGTCCGTACTTCTCCCAGTTGTCGGGTCATGACAATACACTGTATCTAAATAACTACAATTTTTTTTAAATTGGGCTCTTCTACTTTCTCGGAAAATTTACCATCAAGGCAAGGTTGCCTTTGTCTCGAAAAACATTTTGATTTTATTACAATGTGGGATTCCAAAGCTTATAATTTATACCGGATCGAGAAAATAAAAAAACACTGAATACTTTTGTATTGCAAAAACATTAACAAGAAAATTCGAAAGCTTTTACTCATATCTAGTTATATAGTTTATTTAGTAAAAGCTTTTTACTAATCACTCAACAAAATTGAAATTATGTTTTTAAGTTTTGTTTCCTCTATAATCTAGTGGTCCGGTGTTGGACATGACTTTTTGAGGACCCGGGTTCGATACCCAGGTCTGGTAATAAAAAAGTAGGAAATGTGTAGTTTCAAATTTCTTATAAAAATAACTTTGCCACTTGCCCGGGATTGGATGTGTGACCGGTTTGCGATAGGCTTGCCACCTGTCACGTCGTGGGACTTAGTGTCTTCGGATACTCGTGGGTACCTATGTTGTGCCTCTCTCTACATCTTCGGGGATATGGGCGTGAAGATACTGGTTTACAAATTTCATTTTAAACTTATTAAATAAACCTCATAACTGTTTTCTTTGCGTCGAAAGATTTGCTTCATATTCTAAGATTCAAAAAGCAATGACTTTGAACTCTCCACTCCATCTAATAAAATATTTCTGGGGCATTAAAATGTCAGCAGCTTTAAGCACCTTCAACCTTCTTCATTTTTAATTAAGTAAGTTGAAGAGCATTCTACCATTATATCAGCAATATAAAAACGTAAGATTTTAAACTTAAATCGTCGCGTATTATTAACATTTTTTAATATTTGTACGGGATGCTGACGATCTTTTTTTATTTTATTTGTCGATATTTCAACTAGGCCGAAATATCGACAAATAAAATAAAAAGGGATCGTGAGTATCCTTTATAAATAAATGAAAATGTTAATATAAAAACGCTTTTATCCATTTTTTGATAATTAATAAACTTTATACAATGTGTGTCCTGGATGAGAGATGCGAGAGACAAAATATGTGCCTCTTAAAAAAGGTTTACTTTCACTATATCTATTACAAGCAATATCGCAATACTATCTAGGTGTAAGAGATGTCGAACTCCCCTAAAATCCCCAAATTTACTTCATAGTGTTTTTTGCCATATTTCCAAAGAAGTGGCGATGATGATGTTCAAGACATAGGTTGATAAAACATTATTACAACCTTTAGTGAGTTACACATGTTTCTTACCATCCAAATGTGACACCTATCCTGAAATAAATATTTGCCTCCCAGTAATAAATACACCTCCATTTGCTTGCAAATTTTCTTTCAATTTGCTATAACTTACGTATTAATCTTGTTCAAAACTTTGTTAATAATAGTAGAATAAGACATTTGTAATCTAATAAATCGTAAAATTTATCAATTTCTTCTATAACTATTCTTAGGACTCGTGATTTCTAGATGATATGTTATCTGACTGATCTAAATTTCGGAAGACCTATTTAAATCATTGGTCCCAGTTATCACTATTACACTACTTCACCATTCCTGCATCCGAAAGATATAATACAATATACAATACAACAACAAGTACAATATATACAAGTACAATATATATACAAGTATTTATGCTGTTCATTTTCACCCGCAAAATGAAAGAATTATTTTTCAGTATATCTGTCACAGGTTGTCCAATGGTTAGTACTTTAAAAATACGAAATTTTAACACAATTTATTCAGCTGATTTTGTTTGAGTAAATGAAAATTAAGTTAAAATACAACAAAGATTTGTTCCATATTTGCCTCTATTTGTCAGTCTGTTACTTGTTTCGAATGCCTTCCATTTTTCGATCAGCGTCATATTTTTGGGAAGAAGAAGAAATATACAAAAATAAATTTAAAAATAAGCTTACGTATTGGGAATCTCTCTCTCTCTCTCTCTCTCTCTCTATACTCTATATAAAGAGTCTAAGGCAGCCAAATTTTGAGAAATGGTTAGCAATCGATAACATTTCAGATCTATGAAAAAACAAAAAATAAAAAAAAGTGTTATAATTTTTATCCTACGCAAAAAAACAAGATGCATGGTTATAACATAAAACTAGTTCCCACCTGGAATTACAATCTACGCACATTTTTTTAGTAGTATTTTTTTTATGTCATTGGAAGGCAAACAAGCAGACGGATTTCCTGATGGTAAGAAATTCACGCCGCCTAGAGACACCAAAGGTGGCAATGGTGCGTTGCCAACCAGAGGCCGGGATGTTAGGCCTTGAGCAAAAGTAAGTTTACCGGCTACCTCACCCTCCGAACCGGAACACGTCGTGACGTTAAGGCGGCAGGAATAGGTGAGGCGGTGGTATCAATCCGGGTGAGTCGCTGCGAAACTCTACCACCTAGTCAGATGTTACGGTGTTAGTGACGGTAAGCCTATGCTCGCCTTTTACGAGCTGCCTGGCACAGGAAGGCAGACGGTCTATTCTACAAAGGAGCCCGGACCAACAAACTTTTCTATTAGTAAACTTAGTAAACTTTTCTATTAGTATGGTTTCAGGATAGGCTTATATGATGTTTTATAGAAATAAGTTATATTCGAGTACATTTTCCTCGCAAGCTTTACAGTTTTCACAGTAAACTGTCCACTTTTAATTGATTTAACTTTATCCAAGCTAAGCAAGGATTTTACAGTGCATTTTTGTATGTAAATGTGAATTACTTTTATAACGAAAGTCGTTTTTATAAACATATATTTATATTTTATACTATTGTTTACGTGACCATTTTACACTATCTGTGCAAACATAAATTTATTTATTTTTTTGAGATTAAAATGTATGTATGTTTTTATATTATATTTTAAACAGCTATTTACTCTCACAGAAAAATTATGGTAATTGTAAATTTGACGTTTCTCAACAAAAGCGTGCCTATTCGTTACAATCTGGGTATAGGCGATTATTAAATCATTAATATTAAATTTATTTTATTGTAAATTTGTGTGAATATTGTTATCCAACTAATAAACACAAACTCAGTTGACAGAGTCATACATTTATTATCTAACAGAAGGATAATAAATACAGCTTCTGCAAAGCCGATAGAATGTGTGTGACATATAAAAATCAATTTGTATTTTTAGGTTTTCAAAGGATGGAAGCAATTTGCATAAAATGAAATACGTGACTTCGAAAATGTTTAGAAACATGAAATTAATTGCTGTATGTATCGTTTTGTTATTTATGAGGAGGTGCTATGGGAGCTCGACGAATGATACTGATGTGTATATAAGCAACTTTATTGCTGATCTGTGGTTGGAAGGGGCAGATATTGTAAGAATAATATGGCGAGATTGCTCTAAAAAGGTAAGCTTTTAGACAGTTTAGTTTACGTACCGCAGTTCTTCTAAAAAGGCAAGGTTTTGTTTCAGTTTATACATACAGTGCTTTAATTTTTAGCTTTGTTTTTTATTTCTTTTTTTAATGTGAAGTAAAGCTGAACATTTTCAAAACTTGTTATTTTTAATCATTGTTATTTTTATTATTGAGTTTTACAGTTTTAATAAATCATTAAAATAAATTTCAGGGTTGTCACCATCCTTGTATTCGTTTGTATAACTTTTGTTAAACACGGTAGCATGTGACTTTCACAGATGACTTTATAATTATGTATTTAAACCATGAAATTTCAAACAAGTATAATAACGTTTTCTTTAATGTCACGGTTTAATTACAATATCAACAATGAAGTTCGCAATCCACAATAAATATGAAACAACTAAAAACAGCACTGTATTTAATACAAATTACAGAGACAACTCAAACTCCACGACAAGATGGAAAACAGTTGTGCCAATATAACAACAACAAAAAAAAAATTGTAACTATCAACAAAATATACTTAATCCATTGCCAATACTTTTTTGTCAGAATGTTAAAATATATTGAGAATAAGCTGCTAAGCCCAATTGGACAAAAATACAAAGATTTGTTAAGAAACTCGAAATAAGATAAGTTTGCGTTTATTTATGTGACTTACCTTCGTCAATATAAGTCAGTTCCAAGTCTATAATTAAAAGTTTATATATTACAATTTGCGTACATTTATATAGTTAATTCTGCATCGACATTTGTATCAGTATCTACCTACTAGTTTCTTTTGTATTAAATAATATTACAAATGTGACAGTATGTATCATTTAGTATTAATAGTTCGATCCGAGATTAGTAAATATAATAATAAAGATATTGTCTTTAGTACAATCAATAAGGATATCAATATAAAAATAATGTTTCTTTACTTAGCACATACATAATAAACTTGTCCTTTAATTCTCTTAATGAAATCAACAAAAGACTGGGTCGCCTTGCTTATTATTTTTTTTTTTTCTACAAATGTATCCTAGTCTTTCTTATTTTACGTCAAATAGATGAGTTTATTCTGGATGCAGTAAGTTATATGGGTAAAAACTAAAACTCATTTAAGTCATTTTGTTTGTCATTTGGATATCCTTGTTTCCAGTGTGTATGCTTGAGTCCAGATTAGTAAAGTGTCCAGTAGACATTGTCAAAAAATTGGAATTTTTTTTTGGAAAGACAACAATATAATCCGTCAACGGAACGTTCCTTCAATTAAAAATACGAAAGTTTGTAAGTTTTGTTTATTTGTTACTCCTTCACGCATAAACTGCTGAACCGATTTTCTTGAAATTTTGCAGAGGGTAACTTGGACTAATTGACCGTATAGGATAGTTTTTATTCCGAAAAATGTTCCTGTGGGATCTTTAACCACGCGGGCAACGCTGCGGGCAACAACTAGTTTATTACTGAATAATTAAGTTTGTTAATATATATTTAATAATTTATTTGTACTTTTTTCACGTCGCAAACTTTCGTATGTGGAGACAGAAGGCTTGATATACATAAGTTACTTTTTATCCTGTTATCTAAACGGTTTACCGCGGTAGAGATAGAAAATACGCAAATGTAGCTGTGGGCAACATCTAGTACAATAGAAGCCTAAGATGAAACTAATGCAAAACTGACGTACCCATTTAATATTAAAGTTACCCACAGTAAAAGCAATTTCAAATCATTGCTTTGTAGGGTACAAAGATGTTTCTTTGACCTTGTACAGTGGTTTATTAATTATTACTATAGAGCAGGGGTGGGCAAATTACGGCCCGCCGGTGTAAACAATTAAGGTACTAAATCGATACTTCAAACATATATATTGCATATTTCATATGTTAAGACTTCATAATAGTTTTTATTTTAGTAAAGGATTGTAAAAATAAAATAAAAAATGTCTTATGGTATCTGTATACAACGTTTTATAATCGTAATATTTACTGCTATTTTCAGGTGTTTTAATAAACCAGCCCGCCTCAAGATTAACTATAATTTACTGGCCTGCCACTAGATTTTTTTAACTTACCGGCTCGCGGCCAAAAGAATTTGCCCACTCCTGTTATAGAGTAATTAGGAATACAACCATTAATTTAATTACGAGAACAGTATTTAGAAAAGCTCTGTTATTCATAATTAAAGACAAGCTCTTGCCATATAATTAACGCGTTGGTTCTGATTTCGTACCTCGTCTTCGCACCGGTGCTGAATTCAGCCCAAAACTAATTTTCAAGATTTTCCTTTGTGTCCAAATTAGACTTGAGAATTGTATATCTCTGTTCTATATGTTCTATGTTTTTCAGGCACCACCGCCTTACCTATTCCTTCCGCGAAATGACAATGCTCGTTATTGTCGTATTTCGGTTGGAGGGTAGGGTAGCCGGTTTACTTACTTACGCAGGAGGCTGACCATCCTAGCCTCAGGTTGACAACGTACCATTAGGTACTACATTTGGTGTCTATAGGCGACGGCATTTCTTACCATTAGGAAATCCGTCTGCTTGTTGTCTCCCTATAACATAAAAAAAATTATATATACCTAGTCTTGCCATAAATATTGTAATAAAGAAAAAAAATATTTTTTTAACTGCAAATAACATATATTACTTTTACAGTGTGTTAGTTTAATACA
>NJDD01001057.1:85436-102581 GCA_002245505.1 Calephelis nemesis
AGAAAACACAATGAACAATCGTATAAAAATGACAGATTCGAAATTCAAATGTAATATTTTTTTATTTTTAAGTGTAACAGTATTTATGGCCAGACTAAGTATAAATAGCGTACCTCTATAATGTTTGAGAAGACTTTGTATATGTTAATATGCTTCCAATATTATGTGAACCATTTCCATTTTTTATATATGTACTAGCTGTTGCCCGCGACATTGACCGCATGGTTAATGGTCCCACAACTATCCTGTGTGTTAATCCAAATTATTATCTATGTGTGTGCCATATTTCATGAAAATGAAGCTTTCGCGTTAAGAAGTGACAAACAAACAAACCGACAAACTTTCGCATTTATAATATTAATAGTATTGAAAACAATATTCTTAGAATTAAGGATTTCGGTAAGTGAAACGGATCCGGCAACCGAAAATAAAATCAACATTCATAGTTAAGGCAGGTCAACATCTGTCGACTTTGCTAGACTTTTTATGTATGAAAATTTATCTCTTTTTCCCTTACACATTGTGTCACGCGTGAACGAATTGACTAGTTTCGTTAATTCTTTATTTTTTATGTTGATTACTCTTACAGAAATGTTCATCTGAATTTATAGTTAAGGAAGCACAGCGTCTGTCAGTAGCTACTTTAATTAAAATTTACATAAAATAACGTTCCGATGAGATATATTATGTAAAAATATTATTCAAATTTGCAATATATCCATGAAAATCCTAAAAGTATTTAATTCATGTACTTCAATTGATGTAAATTTTTTATGTTCTTTGTTTAAAAAAACTTTAAGATAAATTTTAGGCAAGAATAATATATACTTAAAATTGTCAAACGATTTATGAACATTCTCTAGAGATACAAAAATCTAATGCTCATGGTACAGGGTATCAACGAATATACCGATTGACCCTAAAATTTCATGACATTTTTTTATTTGTTTTATGGCATTAGAGAGCGGACCAGCACACTGCTCTTCTGAAGCCCTGTAGACACTATTGGTGTGTTTTTGGTCATTTCGCTGTCCTATAGAAAGAGTATTTTGCCTATTGTGCAAATATAAAGGCTACTCTATACCCTTGTACCTTATGGACAGTAGGTGATATTGTTGGTGGCAGGAATAAGTAAGGTGGTGTATCTCTTCCCGGGAATTTTGCTTCACAACACTCTGCCACCAGTAGTGTTGTTGGTAAAATAATAACCCATGTCACCTATGCTAGCCTCTTAAGAGCTGGCCTGTATGGACACAGATGCTTTATTCTGCAAAGGTGACACTACCCATAACAGGGGTAAAACGTTAATTGAAATGTTTTTATTTTTCAAATGTTTTCACAAAATCAAATAAAAAAGCGATGGTGATAAAGTTGTTTATGATTTGGTCTTTTTTTGCGTGGCTTTCAAAATGTTGTTTTTAATTGTCATAAAATCTGAACCACAAAATTAGTTAATTATCTGTTTGGGTTGATTTTTCTCATAAATTTCGAGATTATATGAACAAAGTGTAAAAAAAGAGTTGAAGATATTTTTCTTACCTCCAACTTTTCTATTTAACCTTTTCTATAGAACTTGACAAAAACCAAGATAAACTGTTTAATACCATTAAAACGTACCCCCTCTCACTTCCCGAACTCAGATAGCCTTTTTTTACTTTAGTAATTTCTTCCTTCTTTACCCAATGTTTTTCATACTGCTAATTTTTTTACTTTAAAAACTATTGACCTTGTTGCAAGGTTAGTTAGTTTAAAGTAGAGGAACTTATAGCTGATAGCTTTTGTGCAGTTAAGAGTCAGGTTAGTATAGCAGCCTATACTGGCACTAGATAGTGACTGCGTTCTGATCCGGTGGTAGTTTATATTACTATTATATAGACTCGTCACAAGTGCCTCATGTAAGGAGTATGTGAATAAAAAGAGTTTCTATTATATTCTATTATTAGTAATATTAGCAGTATTAGTAGGTAGTAGTTTTAGTAGTAGTAGTTTGTTAGAAGAGGAACTGATAGCAGATAATCTTTGTGAAGTTAGAAACATTAAAATATGATGCTTTTAAGTAAACTTGTCATAAATCTTAACATTTTGATATCAAAAACCTGTGATAGCCTTTAATAATTATTTCATACAAAAAACCGTTCTAAAGAAAAGTTCAAGTATTTTTTTTCACATATAGCATTATATAAATTTCGGAGAAAAACTAGATAAAACTGCCTAACAAAACATTTGTGATTTACAAAAAATATTATATTTTCCAAACATTTTCTGAAGGTACATTTTCTTCGAACCGTATGCTTTTAGATTGATACGATTTATCCACGTTAAGTCGTTTTCAGTCGTTCGGCAATAAAATATATTTTTATTTGAAGATATGCACCACTTTTTCTATTCTCTACCACATATAACACACTCTGGTTACAAATAGTTTGTAATATATTAAGAAAAAAATAAACGCATTACATGGCGGGCAGTCTTAATCTTATATATAGCTACTGTAGGTACCTACTCCTCCGAAACGGCTTTACCGATTTTCAACAAATTTTATAAGGATATTCAGTAGGTCTGAGAATCGGTTACTATCTAATTTTCATAGCCCTACGTGATAAGGTTATTCATCCTTAACATACTTTTTTTTGTTATTTACAAAAATTACCCTTTTATCATCATCCGCTATTTTTAATAGTCATTTTAGTAATTTAATTATTTTTCATACCACTTGATGTAAACTGTTAATTTTAAGCGATGTGAAGTTCACCGGGTCGTCTAGTTATAAACTTTTCAAATTCCACTTTGCAAATACGAAAGTAATTACCTAAAAAATATTTCACAGTTTAGCCCGAAACATACGTAGGAAAACTTCTATTTTGAGAGTTCTCCAAATAAACTGGGTAAGTAGGCATATTTCCCTGAGGACGAAACCTTCCAAATATACCTATGTGTTCTTGTGTCACATATTCATTTACGCAATATTTCCATCTTTGTATTTTCTTCCCTAATGTGTTTTTGTTGTAAAATGTCAGTAACATTTATTACACATATATATATTTTTTTAAATTTAGACAATTATATTTTATTTGGCATATTATACTTTTTTTACTCGTGATGTGTTATGTTAAAAAGCAAATAAACAGGTCACATTTATGATTGACCTGAGCTTCGCCGCTACGGGTAAAAAATACCACGTTATTCATATATTCCTGCCGCCATAACGTCATGACGTGTTCCTGTTCGGAGGGTAAGGTAGCCGGTAAACTTACTTTTGCTCGAGGCCTAACATCCTGACCTCAGGTTGGCAACGCACCATTACCATCTTTGGTGTCTCTAGGCGGTGTGATTTTCTTACCATCAGGAAATCCTTCTGCTTGTTTGCCTTCCTGTAACATAAAAAAAAAACACTATTTTAATAGATACGTGGCTGCTTATTTTGCTTTTTTATTTTAGTCTGCTTTTTCCAACTACACACAAATTAAAACTAACATTTATGACAAAACAAGATCTATCAACGTCTAAGGCAATTTCGCTACAGAGATGTAAAATTTCCCTTTGTTCTTCATAATCTGAATATTTACAAAAATATGGTGTTTAATACTTTAGTAATATTCAAAAGTAATATAACTAGATAAAACAACAAAAAATAACAGTTTTTGTATTTGACTTTTTTAATACCAATTAAATTCACTCATTTTTACCAACAATAATTAAAAATTGGGATTGCATGGACCCGACAATTATTTTCTAGTGTCAACTGACAGCTGCTTGTGTTATTATTGCTATGCACTTAGATACCTGAAGCGCCAAGAAGGTAAGTTACAAAGCAAAAAAGATATATTTTAACTCTGTGGTATTTTTTACCCGGTAACGAAGAACCCCGGGTTAAATAAAATACAGGCTACATTATAACATCAAAGTTAATGTTATCCTGCGGCTAACATGGTAAGGCACATGTTTAAGTAAATTAACTAGCCAGCCTTCTTTCCTTATAATATAATACAATAGCCGCAGGTGCTAATCTTATTTCTCAGGACTGAACCACCTAGCAAATAAGAGAATCTTGTCTTTTGTTATCAGACAGCTAATAAGAACACGCCTATCCTGATGGTAAGAGACAACCATATCATAGTCGTTATAGGCGCGTCGCTTTCCTGTGGTTGGGATGCCATGAGTTTTTAAAGAGGTACCCGCCACTTTTGTGTTAAGTAGTGGGTTAAAGCGGACTAGCCACTCAGTGACCAACTTCTGTCTATGTTGAGGGATCAGGGAATCTCCGAAAAAGACACTACTGTCACTCTCACGCTTGCCCGTAGGCTCATTCAGAGGAAGATCTAGTCTTTTTAAGAAAAAAAGAAACATTAATAGATACACAAAATTTTACTACAAAATACACACCATTAACAAAAAAACAACAAGAAATCTTAACTAATTAAACATAAGCAACTTAAGTAATATAGTTTAATTACATAAAAACTTCATAAAGTGATATTAAGATATTGTAAAAAAAACAGTGTGTGGTAACATGAGTCCGCCAAGGAAAAGCTCAGTATTTGTTGAGCCCCAGTCCACCCCAAAACTGGTTTTAAGCATTTTCCTCCTGAAAAATACAGCCAACGGCCAGCATTTTGACGGTAACAGCATTGGGTCATGGTAGACCGCAGGCCGTATTGTAAGGGAGCATATTATTATGCTGCCTTACAATACGGTCTGCGTTTTAGGTCAACTGAGGCCCTGATCAACATTTCCAACAGCCCTAACTCTCCTTTTAGTCGCCTCTTATGTCAGGCAGAGGATACTGTAGCCTTATTCAATGCCCAGTACAAAGAGGTTATCTTATAGGATGAAACAGGTGTATTAAAATTTTTCAAAAAAACTTTTTAAATGTTTATATACTCACTATATTATCGAAATACATTTTTTATTTACTGACTGTTAAACATCAATTTTTTTACAGCTCGTCGACGTAAAAGATGTGATTGATCATAAGGAATACTTCCCAAAATTTTTAAGGTGCATGAAAAGAAAAACTTTAAGAGCTATAGATAGATCGCTGAGCCCTGATGTCGTGCCCTTAACTGATGGAGTCAATTTGGTCAGGTTCGAGCTTGTAGATCATTCTGGAAATATCATGTCAGATAATGAAACGAGGTAAGGGGATTTTAATTTTCTTAATTGCCGAAGCACTTTTATCATCTACAAGACAATCAGCAAAATTGGTTTAATTGGAAGTTCATACCCTCCGCCTATCATAAAGGAGGACTTAGTGTGAAGATATGTATGTATCTGTAAGTTGACGCATGAACATATTTAAAGTTATTTGGCTACTTTGTGCTGAGGGCTGTAAATTTTAAACTACAAACGTATTTAAACTACAATACTAAAAACCGTGGACTTGTCCCGCATGTTTTGTAATACAAATCAAAAAACGAATAAATTAAATCGAACTACGCGTTTATTGATTATAATAATTCATGTTTTGAGTTTAATCCTACTTCCACAAATCTTAACAAGTATTTTTTCTAAAACCTTCCTCAGATCATAAGTACTTATCCTTTACAATCAATCTAATAGATTTGGCGTGAATCGCTGGAGGTAGTCCACTTTGAGCACCCAGTTTTTCGGCACCTACACATTCAGCACCTAGCCTAGTCCACTTTGAGCACCAATTGGTATTTTTGGCAGGTGCGCAAAGTGGACACAAATTTATTTTTCCATTTGTGTCCACTTTCAGCACCTACAATACAGGAGGCTATTGCTGGCTGCTAATGTTTGTTCGACAAGATGATATTAAATAAAACGTATCGATGAAAGTTACTTGAATGTATACTAACTTGAAAAAATGCGATATACATGAAGTTGAAAAAACAATAAATTATCTCTTTAAAAAATATTAACCTAAGTTTGTAAAAAAACTTTTTTACTTTTTATTAACCACCTTTTGTTGCGTAAACAGTTTATTTTTTATTTTGATTAAATATATAACTATTACACATAGTAAACATCACATTTATTGCACAATCGGCCTTATTTAAATCTTACATATTATACATTATAACCCTTTTTTTACATTTCACATTTGTTAAAAATCAGTCTTCTTTGAATTTCAATAACTAAGCTTTCTTGCTTGCTCATAATCTAATACTTTATACTAAAGAAAGAAGGCATCAGCAACAACAAAATCGCATGGCGCGATTCTCGTATTGGTAAATGACAGTTAGGTATTATTGATAGAAACAAAGAATGACGTTTATTAAAAAAACGTCTTACGTCATACTTAAGATAGGTACACTAACAATTTTTAAATGTCTTAATCAGTCGCCCTATACCTTATTGACAATATAAAATGCGCTACGTAAAATTCTTCTGCTACTGTCTAGTGATTGCGCATATCTTTAGTTATTAATAACTTTAACTAATATAAAGAAAAATACAATTATTAAGTATTAAAATCTCAGTTTTTTCAATGCAGTGACAAAGGGAAATAAGGCCACTTTTATATTACTCTATTATACTGTATATCAATATTTTTTTTTCAATATTTATCAATATAATAGTTATATATTTAATAAATATAAAAAGAGTAACAATTAGGTAAGATTTTAGAAAAAAAATATCACGCAATAAAGGTGGTTAGTAAAAAGTAAAAAAGTTTTATTACAATCTTAGGTTAATATTTTTCAAAGAGATCATTTATTGTTTTTTCGACTTCATGTATATCGCATTGGTATTTTGTGTTTTCAAAAGTATACTTTCAAATTAGTATACATTCAAGTAACTTTCATCGATACGTTTCATTTAATATCATCTTGTCGAACAAACATTAGCAGCCAACAATAGCCTCCTATATTGTAGGTGCTGAAAGTGGACACAAATGGAAAAATAAATTTGTGTCCACTTTGCGCACCTGCCAAAAATACCAATTGGTGCTCAAAGTGGACTAGGCTAGGTGCCGAATGTGTAGGTGCCGAAAAACTGGGTGCTCAAAGTGGACTACCTCAATCGCTGTCATGATATTATAGACAAATAGAATGATGTACTTACCTACCTACTTTTATTACTTACTGTTGTATGTAATAAAAATAGGTATAAACTATATATTTGGAACATCTACCACCTCATAGGTCGAGTGCCTAGCGTACACGCCTAACTACGTCGACTTACCGCGAGGCTCGGGTTCGATTCCCGACGGGGTTTGCATTGGTGTGATTAACATTTAGATATCTGCATTTCCGGATCTGAGTGTTTATTAAATTTATTCTGATATCTATTTAAGTGTTTCATGTGTTAGCATCATTGACTAACACCCATAACACAAACTAATAATTTGTTTACGTTAGGTTTATATTCAATTTGTCTAAGTTTGCAGGGATATTTATTATCCAGGAGAGCACCTACACTGAAGTAGGTGATTGGCATTCATATATTAATCACCCACTTTACTGTAGAGCTGTTGATCGGGGCCTAAAATAACATTAAATGTCATATACCTACTAAGTTATTTATTATATCACTCAAATAGCATTCATAAGTGCCCTGAATCTCGGGGGAACTAATTCACATTAGCTAAATTAGCTAAATTATATATGAATTCGTCTCAATGTACTGTCAATTTGAATACACTGTCACTTTCGCTTCAAGATTTAGATTTGTCAAGGGATTCTACAATTATACAAGTTGATGTATTAAAATCAACGTTGTTGTAGTTAATAAAATGTGTAGGGTCTGGTTTCTCCAACGTTTTTTTTTTAAATTTTTTGCGAATCACGGGAAATTAATTGAAATTCTCAGAAAGGTTTCTATAATAGAAGATTGAAATTCCGATTGAACATCTACGATATGTTAGATCTAAGTTTATATGTTTAAACCTTTGACTGAAAATTTATGAGATTAAAACGCGCTCACATCCCCCGGTGTTCCCCCAATAGTTTTTCCAGTGATGATCCGGGCTCCTTTGCAGAAAAGAAAAAGGCGAGCATAGGTTTACCTTCACTAACACCGTGACATCTGACTTGGTGGTAGAGTTTCGCAGAGACTCGCCTGGATTGGTCCCACCGCCTTACCCATTCCTGCCGCCGTTCCGGTAAGGTTCGGGTAAGGTAGCTGGTAAACTTACTATCTTGGCTTCAGGTTGGTGTCTCTAGGTGGCGTGAACTTCTTACCGTCTACTTATTTGCCTTCCAATATCATAAAAAACAGACTAGTTTAACATTATATTAAACTGGTCCGGCAGACGTTGTTTTTTAAAATGAGATTTAACTAAAAAAAATGGGGTTAGACACCCTTATCACTAAGGGGTATGAAAAATAGATAGTAGCCTGTGGTCTGTGGTCTAGCGGTTTAGTTGTTTCACTTGATTGCATGAGGTCCCAGGTTCGAATCCCGAGTTGGGCAACAATAGAAAATTGGGTTTTTCTAATTTCTAATAATAAAAAACGTTGCTCGGGATTGGAAATGTGCCCGGTTGGCGATAGGCGTGCCACCTATCACATTTTGGGACTTAGTGTTTTTCGGTTAGTCGTGGGTGCCCTGGTTGTGCCTCAGCCTATCTCTTCGGGGATATCGGCGTGAAGGATGTGAGTTACTCTAACATTGTGACACGAGAATTTTATATATTGTAAAGGTTAATTAATTAGGTGACACGGGGTTAACGTACGAGTAACAATTTGTCATCACAATAAACTTGGTTTCAAATGAAATTTCGTAAGCGAGTGCTCCACTTTCAACGTTGTGACGAAACCACGTAATGCAAATACACAGTTATTTATCATGGCATCATATTCTTAAGTTTATCTGAGACTTTTAATTATTTTGAAATTTTTGGTTTGTGTATTTGAGACACTCGTAACAATAAAGTTGAAAAATATTTACTTGAGGCATTTGGATGCTAAAAAGTTGTTACAAAATTATTTAAGCAATATAAATTTGAATTATAAACAATTTCATAATGTAAATAAGTTTAACCCTTTTTCCCATAACTACTAAGAAATAACTGTAAGAATATATCACAGAATATAAAAATCCTTTACTACTTTGAGCATACTTGTACAGTTTCAATGTTATCGCTGTTAATATGCGAAAGATCGCTGACTTTCATGACCAATAGAGGAGTTTCAAAAATATTAATATATATTAATATTTATGAAACTCCGCTATTGGTCATGAAAGTCAGCGATTAATATATATTAATATTTTTGAAACTCCTCTATTGGTCATGAAAGTCAGCGATTATTCACATATTTTTCTTAAGGTATCTTGAAAACACTGATATTTTCACTTTTCAGTTTGCATGCGAACTTTTTTTATATTTACTACCACAAATTGTTTCATATCAATCGATATATATTATAGTAGCTGTCTCAGTTAATATATTTACTGATAATAGCTTTTTAAGAAGGACTTTTATACAAACTTTCAACTCCTGTTTCACCCCCTTACGGGTAGAATTTCCAGAAACCCATTTTGAATAAGTAACCCAAAAATAAAGTTGCATGTTTCAAACTTAAAAAACTTTCATACAAAAATCAATCCCAATTTACCCCTTTAGTGGTACTATTTCCAGAAATACTTAAGTACGTATCTACTCATTTTTGAGCTACTTACCCAAATATAAGTTTCACGTTTCTAACTTAAAATGACGGTTTTCCATACAAACTTTCAATTCCTATTTCATCTCTTTAGGGGAAGAATTTCCAAAATTCTGTTCTTAGTGGGTGTCTACTGAACTAAACGACCCTACTCACCAAATTTCATGACTGTAACTCTTAACAGTTTTTGCTCGGCGATGATGAAACAATCATTCAGGACATGTTATTTTATAAATATAAAAAACTGCATTTTTTTATTATGTATAGGTACCATATAAATTCATAACCATGTCTTACAGAAGCAGTCCAGTGTTAAAAGACATTTGTAATATTCAATAACTATAGGATCTTAATATGCTCTAACTAAATTTAAGATTTTTCGATCAAATTTTCAGTGGACTTACTTTTTTTTATTATTTTGGAATGCAAACAAGCAGACGGATTTCCTGATGTTAAGATTTCACGCCGGCTAGAGACACCAAAGGTGGTAATGATGTCTTGCCAACCTGACGCCGGGATGTTGGGCCTCGAGCAAAAGTAAGTTTACCGGCTACCTTACCCTCCGAACCGGAACAAGTCATGACGTTATGGCAGCAGGAATAGGTAAGGCTGTGGTACCAATCCGGGCGAGTCGCTGCGAAACTCTACCACCTAGTCAGAAGTCACGGTGTTAGTGACGGTGAGCCTATGCTCACCTTTTACGAGCTGCCTGGCAAGGAAAGCAGATGGTCTATTCTAAAAAGGAGCCCGGACAAACACGGGGTTCAAGACTAAAAGACAAACACTACTCGTTGATATTTTTTGTGCGCTATTTCAAAAATGTTCACTAGGAGAATCGACTTGATTCATTTTATTCATGAAAACTGATGCATCAGATGCATTTAATTTGATAAAGTTCTGAAAAGGTTATAATTATAATCAGTGGTATTAATATAAATGCAATTAGTTATAACTATTAACCATTTTTTTTAAATTACGGGTGCTCTATACTCTCTGCCTACATCGTAAGGTACATGGCGTGAAGATATGTATATGTATGCATGTTTGTACTGGTAAAATAAGAATTGAATTCCGTTACTTGGAGTTTTATTGCATTTTAGATTTTTTATGTGAATGAGCGTCGAACAAGCACAGGGGTCTCCCGATATTAAGAGATGGTCGACACCTATAGACACAGATATAAGTCGCTGTCCTATGGCCTGGTTATCAGGACAATTGTGCAAGTCTACCGGCTATCTTTATCTCTGGACCAAAACATGATGGATTTATTATGGCGGCAGGAATAGGTAAGGGGTTGATCCCTAGTCGGGCAAGTGCTGCCAAAGCACTTTACCACCAATGGTTATTTTTGGTGACGACCGTTTTTTTCCTTACGTTTACCTCTTAAGTTGTCCTGAAGAAAGGTTGGTCTATTTTGCACTAATTTACTAAAATTGATGTACCCTGTAAGTAAGAGGGAGCATTTATAAAATTTTCACTAATATACATGTAGTGCTAGCCGCATCTTCACCAATTTTAAGACATGATTGTCCATGACATTTTTTGCCTGTTTTCCTATATTCAAAAAACTAGTCGTTTTGGTTACGAATGGTAGTATTTGGTACGATTAGTAAGATTGCTAACAACGATTGCTCGTTTTCGGCAGTTAATTCTGAACAGTTTGCTATGGTTAAATTTACAGATTACCTTTCGTTGATTATAGGAACCAGGCATTAGTGAGTCAAATTATGTTTAATTGCTGTTTACTTACATTATACTCCACTTTTTAAAGTGTTTTGCATAAAAATAAAAGATCTTTACTTGGCTGCACCATGGCAGTTAATTTATCTTTTTAATTATACTCCAACTGATGCAAGGGATTTTCCGCACTATCCTACAATTAAAACTGAGCTAACATTTTGCATGAGAACAAGTTTTATATAACAGAGAACTGAAAACTTTATTCTTTGTTCTTTTTCTTTGGTGGATTTTTAAATTCGAGTTTTAATTAATGAAGTTCTTGTATATTTTAAACTCTACTGACTTACTTTACTCAGCAATGTTTTGCTATTAGAAGAACCTATTTTTATAGTTTAAGGAATTTAAAAAGTAAATGCTACGACGTATATAGACGCAAAATTATCTTATTTAACAAACCACTTTTTTTGTGTTATAGGAAGGCAAACAAGCAGACGGATTTCCTGATGGTAAGAAACTCACGCCGCCTAGAGACACGAAAGATGGCAATGGTGCGTTGCCAACCTGAGGTCAGGATGTTAGGCCTCGAGCAAAAGTAAGTTTACTGGCTACCTTACCCTCCAAACCGGAACACGTCATGACGTTATGGCGGCAGGAATAGGTAAGGCGGTGGTACCAATCCGGGCGAGTCGCTGCGAAACTACCGCCTAGTACCATAACCATAATTCGCCTATACGTCATGACTCGTTACGGTTTGGAGGGTAAGGTAGCAAGTAAACTTACTTTTGCTCGACGCCTAACAGGGCCTCAGGTTAGCAACGCTCCATTACCACCTTTGGTGTCTCTAGGCGGCGTGAATTTCTTACTATCAGGAAATCCGTATGCTTGTTTGCCTTCCAATAAAGAAAAAAACATGTTATAAAAAAAATACTATATACTAGCCAATCCGGCGGACTTCGTTCACTTGGCACTTAACATTTAATTTTTGCTTATTCTGCAAACGAGCTTGGTCTAATGTTACGCATATACATATAAGATGACCTGTTTGTTCATAATTATTTTCTACATTCCAGATTTTAAGTTGTTTGGTCACTTTATACTGAGTTATGTCTGTAACTTCTAAACTACTTAGGGGAAAAGGGAGAAATGGGAGTCACTTAGGCGATAGTTAAAATAACGAAAAGAAATATTGTGCTATCTTTATCAAAATAATTTGCTTACATACTCTAACTAATTGTCTATCAGTCTCAATTTTATTTTTTTAATTTGGAATTATACTTTGACAAAATTGAAGTTTTTAAAAAATATTACCCTTGACTACCATTGCCCTGACATGCGGGTAATAATTGTAGTCAGCCTGTAGGACAATGAGGGTCAAGGTTCCAATTCTTATATTCAGCATCTGTCGCACATGTAGCCCTCAGGAGAATCCTATCCTATGCAGTCTGTGTGGGCCCGCAGTCCGCAGGGTATGCATCGGTACCACATTTCGTTGTTACGGCCAAATTCGGAGCAGACCAAACAAATGTTGCTAGACTCGTCTTCGTGATCATCACATATATGAGTCTGACTAATATCAGTCTCAGTAGAAGAGTCCTGTACTGCAAGGTACACGACTCTAGGCCTTGTTTACAAATTTCTGTTGTGGAAGACGTTTCTTGCTTGCTAATGTTGCTCGTCCTTTTACAGTCTTAGGAGATTTCTTAATGGGATTTACTGACTCTCATGGACCGAGAATAGGTTTTTCAATAAAAAAAATCAAATTTAAGTAATAAGGTTAAGTTTTTACTAAATTTTTTAAAGATATGATTGTTACGTACTTCATACAAAATGTAGTTAATAAGACAATCATAAAATTGCTTCGAAACAGTTACTTAAGTTTAATTTGTGCACACGTAAAATTATATCAAAAACGCGGAAAAACGTGTCGCCTACTTCTCTCGTGAACCTGACGAGCGATCTGAATGACCGTGCGGTGGCGGAAAAGGTATGATACGATTGGCTATTTTCGCCACTGTATCTGTTTCGACGGGTTTTTGTTTTCTAGATATGGTAGTGACCACCATTGCCCGCTGACTCCCATTGCCCGGTTATCCCCTACTATGACTATTGGCTACTACAAAGCCAATTTAAATTTTGACTTTTACCCCTTCCTTCTTTAGTGCGCGGATAAAAGTAGCCTTATTAACCTTTTTCGGAACATAAAGTAAACCGACCAATTTTCGTTATTATCGAGAGAGTTATTATCGTTATTTCGTTAGTATCGTTTGTTTCGTTATTAGCAGTCAATTAGATTTGGGGAGAATCACTCTCATGATACAGACAGACATAAATTTTAATTATTCTAAAAATGTGTTCTGCACCCCAGTTCTGCCAGCCAGCCAGCCCGCCCTTTCGCCTGTCTGTTTTTTTTAAATAACAAATTCTTTATTTGCATTAAAGTGCTGTAGATCAAAGGTCTTATGTTATTTCTTTTACATTTTATTTAAATATATACAATTGTATAATACAAGCAGATAGATTTAGATATAGCTCGGGATGGTGTCGTCAGTCGTCACGTCCCTGCTCACAAAGAGAGATTTTCCACAGTACAGCAGACAATCAGAAAAAAACCGCTCTATTCATGTGCTTTAAGTGTAAAAATTTGCTTTAAGAAAAAAAAACGATGGTGCCGGGAGTGCCGGCAGAAGTAAAAACTTTAATATTAACGTTTTGGATATTTTGCAATGGTTAGGGAATAATTTTGCACGGATTGCTTTAATTATCAGTATGAAAGTACTGTCATATATGTGGTAGAACACAATACTCATTTATTGCTCTATCGTACACAAACATGACAACATGAATATTCGACGAAAGCGCCCTGCGTTATCATATTCGTGCAATCGCCCTGCGCTGTCTTACGAATTTTCGATCACGTCACGTGTCCTGACGCGAGATTAGAAGTTTTTACCTATTCAAAAAAAGTGTGCAACGTCACTAAAGAAGTTTTCACTTCAAAAAAACAAGATCATTCAACAACTTACCTTGATACAGAATCTACGCGCGGAATAATAAGCTTATTCATTAGTAGTTTATTTAGTTTTAAAAGTTGTTCAAAGTTTTATAGGAAAACCAACTACCTATATTTGCATGAAAATGTATTTATTTACCACCTCACGTTATGCATCAATAAGTCGCTCGATTTTCCCATTTACGTGCCAATAAATTTCAAGGATATTGGAATCACGTAAATTGAAATATGACATCCATATAAAGCTGACGGTGATGTAATAAAAGTCTCGCCTACCTTAAAATGCTCTAAAAGCAAAATGGATGTACTTACGTGCTGCCCTAGGGCACCGTTAAAAACACAGTTCTATTACCTTTATATATGTATTATAGATGATGCCCGCGACATCATACACACGTTGAAAAGACTTTTTGAGGTCAGTAATAGGTACGACAAATTTTCCTCTCTCTCTATTGGCCTAATTTTTTTTAAATTAATAATTAACTCGGTCTATTAGCCTAAATTTTTACTATTTGCTATTTTATAATATCCACTAGTTTACCTAACTGAATGTATTTGAAATAACTTAATCTTCGGATTGAGTCTTGAAGCCTTTGTTAAGTCATCAGTTTCTTTCCAATTAGTCATCCCTCCTCATATGACAACTGTGAGTTCGCTAAATCAAACGCAAAAAAATATCGAGTCGAGTCGCTAGCGCACAAGCCTAACTACATTGACCAACCGCGAGGCTTGAGTTCGATTCCCGACGGGGGCAGGGATTTGTGTGATGAACATTTGAGTCATATAAAATTAGTTAAGTCAGTTAATTAGTTGTCTTTATTTCCGGGTCTGAGTGTTTACTAAATATATTCTGGTATCTAAAGTATTTATATGTATTAGAATCGTTGACTACCACCCATAATACAAGCATATAATTTGCTAGCTTTAGGCTTAGATTCAATTTGTGTAACTTGTTCAGGAATAATAATTTATTTATTTCATTCCAAAGATTTTGGAATGGATAAAATTTAATATTGGTTAATTTTCTATTGGAAAATAAAAAAATATCGTGTATTTTAAAACAATGTTTAATTAAAGTATTAATGAAAGAAACGAATGATATTCAAACTACTTTAAGAAATTTATTAAGTTGTGTCTTAAAATTCATTTTATTCTAGAAATCTATATATATATTAAAATCAATGCCACTTTTCGTTGTAATTTTATAATTCAAGAACGGGCTCACCTATCCAAACCAAATGTTTATTAGGCTTGGTTCGGACTGTTTAGTAGATGGTTTACGTGAAGTTTGCATAAAGTCGTCGAGCGGTCACCATTTAATCACATTTTTTGTAACAAATGAATTCGATGAATGGCAGATTATTTTGTCAGTGATGGGTATTTTTCAGTCAAATTGAATTTTTTTTCAGTTGTTTTTTCCTTGTTTTGCTTTATTGTGTTATGTCATTAATGCGGTCATATACTGCGGCCCGCTCGTTGATTATAAATGCATGTAATAAGTACGAGGTGGTAGGTATAAAAGTTTACAAATAAAATACAGAACTAATATCGAGCGCAGTGGAAACCACAAATGAACTTGTGACTAAGTTATTACCTACTTGAATTCTTACACATATTTCATTTTCATTAAACTTGCGCTTCTCACACATACTTGTGAAGTTAGAATATGAAATCCTTAGAAACGCATACATTAACCTATTTAATTGTAACATGATATGTAAGATTTGAAACTAATTTTAATGTAAAAATTTAAATATTTTGTAGAACGGCTTCAACAGCTTTAGTAATCTGATTTATATGTTTCATCTTAGCCCAAAAAGTAATGGTCATAACAATTTGAAGATTTAAAAGTTAAGGCTTGAATTGAAACAGTTTTGAGATAAAAAATCTACATGACATGCCCAAAAATAGCGATGAAAACCTGATCTCACTGAAAAATAATTGCAAATCTATCTTTTAAGTATCTTTTACTTTTCTGTTTCATAGCTGTATTTATTAATGATTTATATAAGCAGTCTAATTTGGCCTATCCTTGGTGCCTAATTTAAAATAAATAAAAATATATTGATGTATATGTATAAAAACTTACCTGCGGTAACCGGCCCTTCACCTTTTTGACTGGAACATAATACCGTCATATTTATAATAGTAGGTAAGTAAGGTGGTGGAATTCCTACCCGGTTACTAGAGACTTTTATAGTTTGTAGGTACACAAATAGCATTCTGGACTCAAAAGTTTACCCTGTGACATTATATAAAATTCAAAATATACAAAGCAGATGGAAAAAATATAAATAAAATTTTTGAACGTTTTGTTTTTACTGAAGAAATACAATAACAACTAATAGTAAATTAAAATCAATCTAAGTAATTGTTGTGTAGGTACTGAGAAATTATTAGTCGGCAGTATAAACGTGCCGAACCACTGTATTTTACATCATTTATCCTCGCAAAATAAATTCCTTAGAAAATTATGCTCTTGATCTGTCATAGAGTGAGATTTCTTTTGTGATATATATCTGTTGTCATAATGAGAAAAATATATTTTGGAGTGAAAACTTCTTAGCGGCGGTGCTCACTTTTTTCGAATGGGTAAAAACTACTAACTTCGCGTCAGGATACGTGACCTGATCGAAAATTCATAAGACGGCCCAGGGCGCTTGTGCGAATGTTCGTGTTGTCATGTTTGTGTACGATGGCGCAATATACAAATACATTCTACCACATTAGTGATAGTATTTTCATACTGATAATTAAAGCAATTCGTTCAAAATTATTCTCTAACCATTCCACAATATCAAAATTTACTACTTTAATATATTTTAGTTTTCACTGCTGCTGGCACTCCCGGAGTGCAACCCGTCGTTTTTTTTTTTGTAAAAC
>NJDD01001059.1:9549-40883 GCA_002245505.1 Calephelis nemesis
AGACTAAGTATAAGTATCAGCTGGAGTATAAATTGATTCACTTAGAATGTCGATAAGATTTTTATTTTTTTACGTAAACGGCTTAAAGGAAAATAAGCCGAAACTCATGTTCAATTCATAAGAAGATCCGTTCGTAACCTTTTTTACATATTGTTAGCAAATTTAATAGATGTTTGGATCGAATATACATTATATTTAGTCCGAAATATTTTCTCGAGGGTGATCTGGAGCCACGGCAGTGCCCCCGCCAAGATGAGCCAAGCGAAGCGCAAAGGTACTATCTACATTTTCTCGAAGCGTTTTGTAGTTTTTTTGAAGTCTCCTAAAGTTTGTTTCCGATGTTCCAGATAGTTCATATTCTCAGAATATGATGTAAATAATAGACTTATTAAACTTACAGTGTCAATTAAATAGCTCTAATACTTTAGATTTTATGGATATCTAAAATGTACCAATATCGTCACTGACACACTGATGATCATCAAAATGTTTGGCTACTTCCTGAAGTGCTAAAAATCTGAAATCCCCTAACATGGGGGAGAAGTGGAATGTTGGATGAGACTTTTACCAATTTCAATCAAGACATGAAAGTATTACTAAGTAGGTACTACTTTTACTTCTACTATTACTAAGAACCTTCGCCTTAATCAAAAGTCTCATGATAGGTCTCAATTATTTACGCCCTTTGACGACGAGATGAACAAATCGACTGTAAGTACTTAATTGATACGATAAGATTTATTACTAAAGCTAGTATGAACAGTTTTCAATCTGTGTCGCTTACGCTATTACTATACATAGAATTCAAAGTCTTAGTTTGAATAATGCTCGTATTAATATTGTGTCATCCACTTTCTCTTGTGAGCAGGCATATCTAGCACTCTCTGTATTGAAAAATACTGCCAAAATCCTTACAAAAAGAACTGCACTCCCAACAAAAACATTTCAATATTTACTTCCCCGCCTTATTAACAATTTACCAGCTAGTTTAAAAAAATCTTTAACGGAAAAAAATATTAAATATAAATTAAAATTGTATTTCTTGCATAGTATGTAATGTTTAAACTATAACCTATATGTGACATACTCGTGTGCTTTGTCAAATCGTTTGCTTTGTCAACTTTGTTGTTTATTTATTTTTTCTTTCTACTAAAACAGAAAGATAATTAATAAATAGTAACGTGACAAAGATTTTAAATGACGTATGGTAGCATTTTTGTTTAAACAAACCTTTGTAGATTTTAAATGCTACTTCAACTCAATATTGTATTATGTGTTTAGTCAATAAATAAAAAAAAATGTAAAATAATGCCAAAATTACCAGAATTCAGAAACTTGGCTCTACATGCAATCTGATGTCTTTTTCACAGGGCAAACCTTATGTGTTTATCTGGGCAACATTTTATGTGACATGTTTCTGGTGGGATTATTTATAATAAGTGTTAATATACTCCGATTTTCCTCTTGTTCATCCGGGGCCTTTGTGTCACCCTTTGTCACCCTGCCTGCTTGTTAGCAAGTAAGGCGTAACGGGACATTAACATCAAGACCACTGGTAGCACCGTGCAGCATCTTACCCGTTATGGGATCCATCGCCTTACCTATTCCTATCTCCAGAATGACAGTGTCATGTTCCAGTTCGGAGGGTATGGTAGCCAGTAGACTTGAACAATTGCCCTAGCTCCGCGGCCACAGGACAGTGACGCACCTAAAACATCTATGGTGTCTATGGGATGTAGTTATCTCTTCCTATTAGGGTAACCGCACACTTGTTTTCTATCTATTGCCATAAAAATGAATGAAATAAATACTAGTATTTTTAAAAGAAAAATAAGGTAGTTGTTTATTCGCTTGTATGTTTTCATACATGTTTGCTACGCGATTATTTGGCCAATGATTTTTTGTTTTTGTTAAAGATTTTGTTAGTTCTTGTTTTGAAAAATAAGTCAAGTTTCATAAATGGTCCCTTATAAATTTGATTCAAATCTAACCAGCAGTTTCCGGTGTAAAAACCGCTAAATTAGCAACACGTTAGCCATAAAAAATAGTTTCTGAATTTATGTCTTACTAGCCGACCCGGCGAACTTTGTATTGCTTAACTTTAAGAGCCACACAGTTTTTATAGAAAAAATTAAAGTATTTCTACTTTCCCTGCAATTTTACCACATTTTCTCATTGTAAAAACCTTCGCCTAATAATAACTAATATAACATAAAAAGGATAATCAAATTTGGTCCATCCGATAAGGCTAAGTGTGATGACCAAGAAAATTGGAGATTCGTGTTTTTAACCGACTCCAAAAATGGAGGAGGTTCTCAACTTACTCCGTCAAAAGCCAACCGATTTTGATAGTATTTTTTTAAAAAGATAGGCCATAATTCCGAGGTAGTAATATTTGTTTTATCAAGATCCGACTAATGATTTTTGAGTTACACTTATAATACCATTAATGATGAGATCGTCAAGATTAGTGAAGTGTTTATTAAGTGTAAATCAAAAACATGATGATATTGATGAAATTTATGTGGGACCATTTTGGAAATATTTCCTGTTTAAAGAATACCTACTATAAAAATAATTATCAAATGGCAACGTATTAGGTACCCAATATAAAGATAATGAAATAGTAAAGTCGGTTTTTTCAGTTTTACTGTGCTTTTACACACTATCTCTAAAATAGAATTACTTTACTCGATATAAAAATCAAATTCAATAGATAATTACGAAAACACACGACCGTCTTTTTCTCTCGACGCAACGTCGCGAAATTTTATAAATAGTTTTGTATTTGGTAGGTTTTACTAAAAACACACATTAAAGAAACATTGAAATATTAACAAATTGAAATATTTCGATATAAAAATGCAGACAATGGTAGTAATTTTGTTGCGCAATTACTAAAATAATTTTAAATCGTCACTATCTTCTTTCAAATATAGTAATAGAAAGAGATAAAACACTTTTGCTGTCAAATTAGACTGTACACAACATTTCTACAGACGTTTAATCTATCACTCAGGAAACATTGATTAAAAACATCACAATTTGACATGTCCGGACTAATCTGACATGACTAAAATGTTCCATCCCTTTTGTTTTTGTTTAATTTGAAAAAGGATAGCATGTGTCTAAATTAAATTTAGTTTGTGAACAACAGAATCACCACCAATATAACCCTCTTCGTAGCTAGGGACTGGCCATATGTTGCCAGGGATAAAGACTCAAGGAGTATTTTGCGAACCAATAGCCTTTAGTTATTTTGTCTCTGGAAAATTTTGTGATTTCTAGAATTATTACAATCGAGCGCGCAACATTCAAACCTCACCAGAGGATTTATAACCCTTACCTATAACACGATAGTCTTCACATCTTCTAAGAAATATACTTAACTAATATCGTAGGATATTGAAAAAAATTCAAATTAAGCATCGCTTATTTTGAATCTAGATTTTAAATATAGCATTTGCGGTCTAGCGGCAGTGGGACTTTGCTTCATGAGGTTTTGGCCTGGAAAATGTGTTTTTTTTTCAATTTTCAAAAAAATAACACTAACCGGGATTGGACTGGATATGCGCCCGATTGCATGGGCTTAGCGTCTTCGAATATTCGTGGATGGTCTGGTTATACCTCTGTCTACTTCTTCGGAGATGAGAACGGTAAGGTAATTTTCATACTATGTACAGATACTGAAACAAATTATAATGAAATACCCAAACTTTGAAATACATGCATCAAGGTTGAATACAGTACTGCCCGCCCCTGTCGGAAATCAAACCTTTGCGTGGATAGTGGTGTCAGGCGGCTACATTAACTCAAAAAAAAAGGTCAAAATTTTGCATTTTAATAGAATACAGAATTTGTACTCGAGTTGTTGTCCCGGTTTTGAGGTTAAACCTAAGTTTATTGAAGTTGTTCTAGAACAGTTGCAGCAAGTTACTAACGCTTGTAACTTTTTCTCAACTTAGGTCTTAGTTAAGTTGTCTGTTCTAAAGAGAAACAAACCAGTACGTCATTAACAAGTTAGAAGAACCCTATTTCAATTTGCAACTTTTTGAATGTCTAATTTGTTAACCTTGCGGTTATAACTTTACCGGACTTTGACTAATTGTAACATTTAAATTGTAAAAGTGGACCAGGTCCACTGTGTAGGACATACCACCTGCCTCTCTGCTTGGCGCGTAAAAAGCAAGCATAGCTTAAATAAATAAATAAATATCTCCGGACAAGGTACACAAATTGAATCTAACCCCAAAGTAAGCAAATCATAATATTCTTGTGTTATGGGTGTTAGTCAACGATTGTAATACACAGAAATACTTAAATAGATAACAGAATAAATTCAATAAACACCTACACCCGGAAATGCAGACATCTAAATGTTCATCACACAAATGCATGCCTCCGTCGGGAATCGAGTCCGAGCCTCGCGATAGGTCTATGTATTAGGCGTGTATGCTAGCCACTCGACCGACGAGGCGGTCGAATTGATCTGTTTGAACGAATAGGCAATAACAAAACCCTACGTGGTAGAAATGTTGTGCAGCAATTAGCGATAATAGGTCCACCGCCCTATCCATTCCTTCCGCCATAAGGACAGAGTTGTGTTCCTGTCCCTAACGCTTAACTGGGTCATACCATGATCAGTAAGGTTACTCTTAAAGCTCGATTCATGCAATATTAGAAATTGAAATCGAGTATGTCAATTTAGGAACTTTTGAACACAATACTGGTGAATTATTACATTTAGTTATTACTTATTAGTTAACAATAAATCATTTTATTGGATATTTAGTCGCCTTTGTGGTCTAGCGATATGGCGTCGAAGTTGTCTTCTTGAGGTCCCGGATTCAATTCCCGGGTCGGGCAACAAAATAGAAAATGTATGTTTTCAATTTTCTATTAAAAAATAACTTTGCCCGGGATTGGATATGTGTCCGTTTGAAGATAGGCTTGCCTCCTTGCACATTGTGGGAATTAGTGTCTTTGGCTAGTCGAGGGTGCCTCTGCCTAATTCTTAGGGGATATGGGCGTGAAGATACTATGATATAAACGATTCCAATTTCCAATTCGTATGATATCGAGATTTAAGAGTAACCCTACAGTATTGGGTGCTAACGGAAATCGACATTTGTGCGATAAACATAGCCTATATATACCTATCCCTATACCTATAGCGAGTATATATACCTATACTCGTATTATCTGAGTGTTGACTGAGGATTTATTTTTGTATTCATAGGTATTGGTATCGTTAATTAAACACTCTTATTGTGTATGTAATTCATACGGATATAACCAAAACAAAGTCGATAATTTTGACTAGAATTAATAAACATAAAATTGAAAAAATATATTGCTATCCGCAACATAACTACGAATCGTTTTGGCGATGTCAGCTTTCAAACAAAATCCGCGCGAAAACGGTCCATCCGTTTACGAGTTATGATGCCTTAGGCACACACAAATATACTTCAAACTCCTCTTTTTCCGTTGGCAGGTTTAAGTAACAAAGAAAATACTTAATAATGTGAAATACTTCATAATATTGATTATTAATAACATTTGTACGTACTAGAATATATTTTGGACCAACGATTAAGTAGTAAAATTTTCTTCAACACTAACAAATGAAGTGAATGGCGCCTTGGCGTGCTTAAAGAAAGTGATACACTAGGTACATATACGTATAACACTAGCCGACCCTGCGAATTTCGTGTCCGTTGATATTAAGTTCCTAATAAAATGCATTCGTAGGCTGGTGACGACATGACTCGTACTAGGTGGTAGAATATAGCGCTACAACAAATGAAGCATTTTTGCAGAATGTTTAAAATGAATGTTCATATAATTAAATTTTTCAATTTGGTAATCATATCTAAAATGCATTACAATTTAAGCTGGTATATACCAAGTTATATTAATATTTGGTCCGTCCTTTCAAAAATACACAGAGTATATATATAATGCTGGCTGTTCCGGTGAACTTCGTTCCACTAGTTCAGTGTGGGGAAAAAATAAAATTTTGTTTATTCTGGTTTATAAAAAATAATAATATAGATAAATATAAAAAGGATATAACATAGGGGGATAAAACGTATCCTTTTTCCGTTCCCTGGTTCCAATGTACCCCCATCGATTTTCAGCCAAATCTATGCATCCATTCAAACACGATTTTCTTTTATACGTACATATAGATATAGATTACGCTGCGTGTCAAACCGCGAAAAATTATCAGTTTTTTTTTATAATTATTATTTTGTTTAGAGTGCAAGAGACGGACGGATCGTACTTCGAAAGCTTCACAGCGTTGTCATGGCGACAAGAAAACAGACGTCTGGCGGCGTTGCGTCTGGCTGACGTTCGGGCGGAACGACCACCTCCAGCTCCTCACGACCTGGGGCTTCCGAGTGTATCCGCGCAGTTGTCACATAAGGAACACGAACATTTGTATACAGAGGTGGGTATAATCGCATGATATTTTGTCCAACTTTCGATACCCGACGTAAAGCGAGGGGTGTTTTAAGTTTGACATATGTGTATGTGTGTGTCGCATCGTAACTCTTAAACGAATGAATTCGATCCGATTTCAATGATTTGTTTTTTCAAAAGTTCACGTAATCATTAAGGGTTTTTTTTGTTTTTATTATTTGTATTTTAGTAAATTTTAAATGTGTGTGTGTTTGTCGCATCATAACGCCTAAACGAACCGAAAATGAACCGATTTCGATGCCAATTATATCAGAACCTTCACGTTGGAGTTTTTTTTTATTTTAGTCAGTTTGACATGTGTCTGTATGTGTTTGCATGTGTGTCTGTCGCGTTATTATTTTTAAGTAGGTACATAAAATGATTTCGATTTCGATTTTTGTTAGATAGTTGATGTGACAGATGGCAGATAGTAATATTCATCATTTCATAATAGCTAAATTACATAAATGATTTTCCAGCATTTTTTTTTATTTTACGTATATTTATGTAATAAGAAAGCGACCAAACTAGCTGCCTGCTTAGACTTGCACAATAAGCCAAACACTCTGATCACAGGATAGTAACGCACCTATACCATTTATATGTATCTATAAGCCACAGTTGTGTTTTACAATTAAGAGAGCCTTGTGCTTGTTAGCTTTCTCAGAACCTTAGTCCCACCTCGTATTCCAAACGCGTTAGACTGGAATTTCTAACTTCAAAACATAAATAAAACTTTAACAGATATATTTTAAATACGAAAGTCTGTCCATATATTAAGCTTGCACGGCTAAACTACTTGACCTATATTTCTTATTTTTTTAATATGTAAAAACCTAAGTTTAACCATAGGCCATTTTGTTTCAAATTCAACCTCTAAAAGACTTTAATAGAGGAAGAAAATTAATTTCAATTTCTACCCTACGCTTACAAACTCGCTGGTGAAGAGCTAGTATTACATAATTAATGTTCAGATTAAACCCGAATTAAACGCCTTAGTAATTAGTGTACGTAGCATTAAATTTGTACAGAATTATAAATTACGTAGGCGTTATTATAAACCAGGCTATTACAATATGCCACCCAGTGCTGGACTTAAGCGTAGGCAACGTATACAGTTACCAAGTGGCCGTAAGCACAAGGTAGCCTCCACCAAACCGCAATAAAAATATATCGATGAAATTAATCGATAACATTAAATGTTAACTTAACATCACTAAATAGTATGAAACAAAGCCAGATCAGAAAACATTTAATACGAGCTGACCCGGCAAACGTTGTTCTGCTATGCTTTTAATGTGGTATTAGATAAAAAATTGGGGTGAGTGACCCTTGTCACTTAAGTATGAAAAATAGATGTTGGCCGATTCTCAGACCTACTCAATATGCTCACAAAATTTCATGAGAATCGGTCAGGCCATTTCTAAGGAGTACGGGAACGAACATCGTGACACGAGAATTTTATGTAAAAAATTTATTCCTATGATTATAATATATTTATTCAATATTATATATAATACATTATACTACATTTATTTAAATGTTTTATTATAATATTTTTTTATCCAGGTGTTATACTGCATCGAGAATGCCGTTGGTGCTCCAGCGCCGGACGGTCAATTTGCAGCTTACAAAGAAGAAGTCATAGAATACGCTCGCCGAGCATTTAGAGTGCCAGTAGATATCCACTCAAGGGCGTTGAGGGCAGCAGGCAGCGAACGTCCCCCTACTGTCGTGTTGGGGTGTGCTGTTATTGAAGCTGACGGTTTAGAAGCCAAGGATGCAAATGGTAAGTGAACTTCTTCAGGTCAGCCATTCAGTCAGCAGGTTTCTTCCAATATTTAGTCCCGGCTTCCAAAATAACAGTCAACAGTCTACCGGCTCCGTGTCTCGTAGGAAGCTGGAGGAGCGAATATTGAAAGAGGTTTTTAGATAACACTTGTACTTCTCATGAGAGAATTTAGATTGTATAGGATCGCCTTTGTGGTCTAGTGGTCCAGCGTTGAACATGACATCTTGAGGTCCCGTGTTCGATTCCAGGTTTGGCAATAAAAAACTAATAGAAAATATGTACTTTCAATTTTCTTTTAAAATCTAGCTGTCCTGGCGAACTTCGTCCCACCTGTTCAGTCAAAAATTAAAACGTTGTTTCCTCGTACTTTTCTCGTAGTTTTTCACTTCAACTTATATTTTAAAACTTCCCTGGACTTGTACAAATAATTAAAAACAAAAATTAGCCAAATCGGTCCAGCTGTTCTCGAGTTTTAGCAAGACTAACGAACAGCATTTTTGATTTTTATATATAAGACTAGCTGTCCCGGCGAACTTCGTCACACCCGTTCAGTTTGTATGGGGAAAAGTAAAATGTTGTTTTTCTTAGTTTTATCGCAAGTATTTTCCTTTTTCTTATCTTTTAAACCTTCCCTAGACTTGAACAAATAATAATTCAAAATTAAAATTAACGAAATCGGTTCAGGCGTTCTCGAGTTTTAGCGAGACTAACGAACAGCAATTGATTTTTATATATGTCGCAGTAAGAAAGATAAAGCCGTAATATAGTTATATCCCTAAGGATATAATTGTACACCATAACATAGTTATACGAAAGCGATTCATTACTATCTCACTAGGAATATAGTGATAAAACCGTCCAAGTTTAGTGATATACTTATATTACTAGATTAAGTTTAGTGAAATAGAAATCTGCCATATATAATAAAATAAAACAATATTGTATTAATTTTACCCAGAAATGCAATACAGCTTTCAAACATTACTTTGAATTATCCTATACCAAATGAAAACTTGTCACTGAGAGTTATGCCAAAAATTGTAGCGCTTTGGTGGCCAAGGTTATTTAAAATGTTCCTATAAAAAATCGAATATACAGTGTTCTACTAAGAGATGTGCTCGTAAGAAGCATTAAGTGCTATGTAATTCTAGATGTCATGATTTCTCTTCTTGTCTGAACAAAAATTAAAAATTACTTTCAAGAAACCAAGATCTCAACTTAGTTGATCCTATTAATATTATAAATGCGAAAGTTTGTATGTATGAATGTATGGATGTTTGTTACTCTTTCACGCAAAAACTACTAAGCCGATTACGATGAAATTTGGTATGTAGGTAGCTGAAGACCCAGAATAACATATAGGCTACTTTTCATCCCGGAGTTCCCGCGGGATTGGGACTTACGCTGGTGAAACCGCGGGGCGCAGCTAGTAAGAAATAAAGACATCTCAAAACTGTTGATTAGCTTTATAAGAGTTTTAATGTTTGATTAGTTTTAATTGTATTGTTACTGTTTAAATTTCGAAAAATATGATCGTTTTAATTATATTTGAAATTACTTTAATCTGTGTTAATGTCACAAAGAATTGTAACTAATTGCAGGATACATAAAGTTGATTTTTTAATAAAGATAAAACCAATATAATATCAATTATTTAATTATATATGGTAGATTTCTATTTCACTAAACTTAATCTAGTAATATAAGTATATCACTAAACTTGGACGGTTTTATAACTATATTCCTAGTGAGATAGTAATGAATCGCTTTCGTATAACTATGTTACGGTGTATAATTATATCCCTAGGGATATAGCTATATTACGGCTTTATCTATCTTACTGCGACATATACCTATATATATAACGTTGCTCGGGATTTGACGATTTTCGGGATTTGGCAGTTGACGATAGGCTTGCCACCTATTACTTTGTGGGACTTAGCATCTTCGGCTAGTCGTGGATGCTCTGATTGTGTCTCTGCCTACCTTTTCGTGGATATGGGCGTGAAGATACCTAGAAAAATAAAAGTGTTCTTAAAAAGTGTGATTATGTATAAACAAGTTTGAAATAATTGTACTGGAAATGAAAATTATGGATACTTTGAAGAATTACTCCTACTAAGAAGCATATAAAAGCCTCTGTGGTCTAGCGATCCGGGTGTTGGACTTGACTGCATTAGGTCTCGGGTTCAAATCCCGGGTCGGCCAACAAAAAGAAAATTGGATTTTTCCAATTTTTTAATAAAAAAATGGTGGTCGGGATTGGAAATGAGCCCGGTTGGCGATAGGCTTGCCATCTATCACATTGTGGGACTTAGTGTCTTCGGCTAGTCGTGAGTGCCCTGGTTGTGCATCTACCTACCTCTTCGGGGATATGGGCGTGAAGATACTTTGTTTTCTTTTTTTTATATAAAAGTTGAGATTCTTTTGTTGTCACTAACACAGTTATATTGATAATGTCATAGAGCTATCGATAACTTTTCGGTTTCAAACACACGTTTGATCTACGCCCGGGGCGTAACGAAGTACAGTACTACTATTAAAATTATGCGCTTCGGCTTAACACTTTTTATTCTTTTTACACTTTTATTCTTTTATTTTTAAATTGGCTGACCTAATCTAAATTTATGCGAAATGATTAATTATAACATAACAACTCTATACATAGATATCTTTAAAATACATTTAGATTTCCGAAGCTTGACGAATATAGCCGAAGCGCATAATTTAGTACTACTACTGTATAGGTAAAGGAGGACAGATGCGCCCCCTAGCAGAGCGACGACATATTACTGCTTCAATCCGAATAACCGAAAACCGATTAAACGAGCTACGTATGTTAAGCCTAAACAATAAATTCTTTCAAAAAAAAGCCCATTTGATAAAGATAAGTTAAAAAGCCTGTGATAAATGAATACTAGGATTAATACAATTTATTCTGGGATGTTCTTTGTCTGCCCCCTCTATACAGAATGCTAGCTACGCCCTTGTCTGTTCCTATCACTACGGCGATTACGTCACTATTGTCGTGTTTCGGTTTTAGAGGTTTCAACATCAGGTTGGCAACGCACCATTATCATCGTTAGTCTTTATTAGGAAATCTACCTACCGCTACCTACTAAGTATATGTATATTATATCCATTTACTCTAAGTAGTAGACGTTATAAACCTTGAGAAATATTCCATCTTTATGTCCCCTCGTACAAATGCACGACAAAATAGAATATAAACGTAAATATATCGTCCCGAGCTCGAAGTGTATCTTTTTATCGAGGAATCAGTTGTATGATGATATTATTAGCCTCATATAAAATCACAATGTGTTCTTAAGATAAAGAAACCCGCACAATCTTCATTTCCATGAACGTTTTATGTTCGAAAATATTGTGACATTGTTTTATCGCTGCGATTTATGAACGGTTTGAGAAGTTTGACAACAGTCGGAAATCCCCAACTCCCCATTCCCCGTTTCCAATGGTTATTTACACTGTACTTGTTAAACGTGTGTGCCACGAGAAAGTAATGTATTGAAGTAAGGTTCTCTAAATTTGAAATACAAACTGATCAAACAATATACCTAATTTTATTCCAGCACTTACCTACCCTGTGTTTTGGGTTAAATCTATACATATAGTAAATCTGTAGAAGGGTCAATTCTGTACATTGAAAATATTGAAAAAATAAATTGTTACTGGATCGATACCAAACCCAAATATTATGTAATTAAAACAAATTTGTCTGTCTGCCTGTCTGTATGTTCAAGCATCACGTGAAAACTAACGGTTCGATTTCGATGAAACTTGGTATAATTGTACCTTATTATCCTGGGCATAAAATTTGATACTTTTTATCCTGGAAAAATACGTAGAAAAGAAATAAATCTTAATTTTTCAGTTTTATCACGCGAAGACCAACATCCGAGCGGACGGAATCGCGGTAGGAAGCTAGTATGTTAATAATACGCTAGTTCTGTGTTCAAAGTTCCTAATAGATGTTCCACAAGGATTAAAACATTAGTTTGCGTCCGCGTGGAGACTAGAATCTACTAGAACGAAATTTTGATTTGTTTTAAAGTTTCCACCAAGGACACCTTTGTGGAAGGCAAGATTTTTTTATAACATTAAAAGGCAAATAAGCAGACGGATTTCCTGATGTTAGGGAATTTCCGCCGCCTAGAGACACCAAAGGTGGTAATGGTTCGTTGCCAACCGGAGGCCGGGATATTAGATCTCGAGCAAAAGTAAGATTACCGGCTACCTTACCCTCCGAACCGGAACATGTCATGACGTTATGGCGGCAGGAATAGATAAGGCAGAGGTACCAATCCGGGTGAGTCGCTGCGAAACTCCACCACCTAGTCAGATGTCACGGTGTTAGTAACGGCAAGCCTATGCTTGCCTTGGCGTGATTACCTACAACAGTCTGGATGATGCTTAAAATGATATATATATACGATTCAAATGTCCAATTCGCATGATATCGAGATTCAAATGTAAACCCTAGAGAACTGTTAGCTTTATAAAAAAAAATAAAAGTAGAATATATCATCTCATTCTTTTACTCGGTAAACAAGTATGAAACAAGAATTCATTAAAAAATCTTTTTAATTACCAATGTAAATATGTATAACTTAGTTATTTTTATAATATGTTTAATGCACACACATTACTTCTTCTTCTTATACAGTGTTGCTGGTAATTAACGCATAAGAACGGATAAAACAACGCATTAAAAATCAATTGCTATTCGTTAGTCTCACTAAAACTCGAGAAGAGTTGGAGCGATTTGGTTAATTTTGGTTTTGAATTGTCCGTGGAAGTTCAGGGAAGGTTGAAAAAATAAGAAAAAAATAAAACTGCTACGAAACTAGGAAAAACAACCTTTCAAGTTTTCCCATACAAACAGAACGGTTGGAACGAAGCTCGCCGGGACAGGTAGTTTTTATTATAGTTAATGAGAATTACTAAATAGTAAAGCGCTAAGCAAGAACTCGACTGAATTAGTGGAAAAACATACATTCAAATTGATAGCCTCCTGCTTTTTCAAGTCTAGTGTGATATTTAATCATCGCAGCTTCGCAAGTTTTTGCTCTCAATATTCTTTCAGACATTATTATGACAGCGGCTAATGTTACGTTGAATAGAGCTGTCAGTTAGGAAATTTGTTAACAAATTATATAAGAATATTTACCCGTGGCCGCTATCAGTTTCGTTTGGCAATTTATGTACCCAAGTCTATTTTTTGTTTGCATCTTAGGTATTAAATTGTATTTTTTGTTTAGTACTTACCAAAGCTTGGGTTAAATTTTTACAAATTTTAAGGAAAAAAAAATGTACCCGCGTTAACGGTAAAGAAAGGTATTAAAAATTTTGCCACACGATTTGTCTCTCCAGCAGCTCAAATGGTGAGACAAAACAAAATAAACAATGAGACGAAAGGGTACAGGTTCAAATGTTGTCTAGGGCGAAATTTT
The DNA here is from genome assembly GCA_002245505.1 of Calephelis nemesis. Classification (NCBI taxonomy): domain Eukaryota; kingdom Metazoa; phylum Arthropoda; class Insecta; order Lepidoptera; family Riodinidae; genus Calephelis; species Calephelis nemesis. The sequence continues at coordinate 23,284 of NJDD01001059.1, forward strand.
TCTTTGTTTAATATTTGGAAAAAAATTGTTTAGTTTCTCTTCACCATTAGGGGCGCTGTTCAAAACGAATGCAGCAACTAGCACCACAAACTCATAGTAAGGGATAGCGCACACTTGGGCAGACCGCAACGTGTCTAGAAGAGGACCTATCGCTGCCGAACGTCGTCAACACCATGCTCGGTAGTGACAGGTCTTGGCAGGCGGTGTTCTCCTTTTGCGAAGAAGTCATGATGCAAAAGGAGACCGCGGAGCGGGCCAGGGAGGACGATCCCAAGTCAGGCCCGTTCCGGCGCAGGCGGGCGACTCCAATGGCCGGAGTCACTCCTCTTTCAGCGCGGGAGGAGGCCCGGTGAGGACCGAACCGTAGCTGCGGAGCGGGATGGTGAATGACAACGCGACCCCATCTCGCTCCTAGCCGGGCGGCACGAAGGTCATAGTGTGGTTTTTAGTCGGTTCAAGTCCGGTATAAAATGAGCTATCCGGGTATCCGGGGGGATTTTCCACACTTTAAAAAAAAGGCCGCAACGTGTCGGGTCAGGTGGATTTCACAGTATATTTAAAAGTGTGAATTCGTCGGATTATTGCGCGGCGATGTGCTCCAATGCAGCCCATCAAAAGTATGAGGCAATCTTTACCATATGTTGCTGTCGAATAACGTATAAAAATATATAATGCTTTAGGTTTGACATTTAATTCTTTTAATAAACAGTAGGGGCGCTTTTTTACAAACAGTTTAAAAAGATATCGCCTCTGTGGTCTAGCGGTTCAAGTGTTGGACTTGACTGTATGAGGTCCCGGGTTCGAATCCCGGGTCGGGCAACAAAAAGAAAAATTGGTTTTTTCCAATTTCCTAATAAAAAAATTTTTGCTCGGGATTGGATATGTGCCCGGTTGGTGATAGGCTTGCCACCTATCACAATGTGGGACTTAGTATCTTCGGCTAGTCGTGGGTGCCCTGGTTGTGCCTCTGCCTACCTCGTCTAGGATATGGGCGTGAAGATACTTCTTCTTCTTCAGTTTAAAAAGACACTATCGAATGTAACACTCATGGTAAGGGCTCAGAAGCCTAATGCGTAGGATGGTTTGGGTGAGCCTGGCATATTGAATTACTCTAAACAAGGTGATAGGTATCACATCATATTGTAAGGCTAGGGTTGATCTGTCTTCGACCAAATAGCTTTTGTACCGACGTTATTAAGGTAGCCAGATTTACATAACAATGGTGGGTGATATTTTGGTTACATAATGAAATTTGAATACGAATGGCATTATCTGATAAATTAATATACGCCGTGATTGCCTCTGAGGTGTAATGGTCCAGTGTCTGACTTAAGTTCATAAGGTCCTGGTTCGACAATTAATCCCCACAGTTTTTGTAAGGTTTTCATATTTTTTAAATATTTTCGTCGGTTACCGTATTAATTTGCAACTACACTTCAAGCCACTCTTTTATAACATTAATAATAATTTTTTTTCTAAAAAGCCAAAATTTTTTTGGAAACCAAGTTTCTTAAATGATCATAATTTGCATATTTTTAAAAGACTCAGGTAAGACGGAGTATATAGGTTCTCAATTCGGCATTATTTCATTTATTGCCATGAAAAATAAATAGCATAAAGCCTAAAGATTTACATTTGTTCATTTAGTCTTTTCATAAAATTTTGTATAACGTTACTAGCTAAAATACTTTTGCTATTTAACAAAAAATAACTAAGGAAAAATAAACCGATGGAGTTGATTGCTGGTGGAAAAACACCCATCAGATGCAGAATAAGCCTTTGTTTTGCTCATCCCGCGGAACCCACGTAAATATTGTGATTAGTCTGTAACACTGGATTTTTTATTATATTGGAAGGCAAACAAGTAGTCAGATTGGATGCGACAAACCGGACGAAAGTTCCCACCAGAGCGACAAGACCAGGAATAGAGTCTGAGCTTAATATTTTAACTTCTCACGTCCTTCGCAAACCTTGCTGAAGAACTCAATTTAATCTAAAGTTTCGTACATTTATTCCATTCCGTCATTTATGTATTGATGCTAAGGTTTCTCTTTTGTTTGGTTAGTTACACTTTGTCCCTTTGGCCCGTAAGGGGCTTATTAAATTTCCTTCTATCTATCTATCATCAAGAAGTAAATTGCAAACTTATAGGTAGGTTTTCAATACACATCCGGGCAGCGTGACGACGCTTTGGAAGAAAGAATACGCGCGGCTATGGCTCGCTCCAAGATGTCACCTCTCCCGCTACCCGCTCGGCCTGTAATAGATGTATTGGTAACATTTGTGAAAATTTCAGATTTCTGGCTATCAGGGCTTATGAGATGCGGTCTGGAGACAGACAGACAGACTGACAGCGGATACTCAGTAATAGGGTTCCGTTTTTATCCTTTGTGTACGGAGCCCTAAAAACGAATCCACAAGTTTACTTCGTTTCACGAAGTCCAGTAGTTTATTGTGCAAACATTAAACAGCGTCCAATTAAGCGCTTTTAACGCATTTCGTATATGTTTCCCCTTTGTTTCAAAGCTAACTATGCTAACAAAACTTTGCTCTTACATTTAATTATAAATACACCAGTAAACTATACGCCACGGCAACCGACAAGTTCCTGTAGACATATAATGTGTATGTCGATGAAGTAAATGTTGAAAAGGCGAGCATAGGCTTATCGTCAGTAGCACCGTGACATCTAACTAGGTGATAGAGTTTCGCCTGGATTGGTACCACCGCCTTAACTATTCCTGCCGCCATAGCGTCAGAGCTTGCCGTTGACGTGTTCCGGTTGGAAGACAAGGTAGCCTAACATCCTGGCCTCAGGTTGGCCTAGCACCATTTTCACCTTTTAATGTCTCAAGCGCGGTATGAGTTTCTTACCATCGCGAAATCCGTCTGCTTACTTGCCTTCCAATATCACAAAAAAACCCTAAAACTGCAGCAGGGAAGCCCATAATGCCTAGTGTGTTGTTCCACTATAGCAGGATGTCTAGTGATTTTGCAAGAAGTTTTTTTCGGGTCCTACATGTAAAATCTGTCGTCCTGCCTGGTAGGTCGTAAGAGGTGAGCAAAGGCAAAACGCGTTATTACCAACAATAGAGTGGTACGCAACAAATTCGCTCGGTAGAGATCTATGCCTCTCTAGATACCGCCATAGTGACATTGTCATGTTCCGGTCCGGAGGGTAGGGTTATCAGTAGAGTTGGCTTGGCCTAACAAACCGGCCGCAGGACAGCGCGCACCAACAACATCTATGGTGTCTTTAAGCTGCGGTTACCTGTTACCATCAGTGGATTCGCATGCTTGTTCTCTGTCTTTTGCCATAAGAAAATGTGACATTTGCATTTTTGAGTCTAGACGCCAAGTAAGGGTTAGCATTAAAAATTTAAGAAGTTATATACGCCCTTCACCTGTCCCTCTAGATATTTTTAGTGATGGAAATATTTAAGGATGGTATCTAATACCTAGGCCTAACATGCACATGCGGCTGACCGTTGCTTTAATAGCTGAACAATTATATTTAAAAAACTCAATTGACTTATGTACATTTAAAAAAAGAACCATCAAAATCCCTTCCTCATTGACCGAATGAAACAAAACAGTAAAAAATCATACAGACGATTTGACAACATACTAGGTACTTTTCCACGACAGCTGCTAAACCATAGCATTGTATTATCTTTGTTGCAAACATTTCCATGAACATGCAATGGAGTAGTGGTCCGAACCAACTATGGTTATTTTTTCGACAGGATTCAGCGACCCATACTGTATGCTCGGCATCCAACCAGCATCACTTCCAGCGTCGCCTCGTGCTTCGGAAGACGAAGGCCGCAAGCACGGATTTCGTTTGAGCTTCAAAAGACGCGACGGTCGACAGCAGAGGGATAGCCTTGGCAGACTCCCAGCCAGATACATCCGGGCGACTAGCGTCAGATCTCATACACTATCACCGAAGTGGAATGAAACCTTCAAATTGTGAGTACTTTTTTGTATATCATCGATAAGACCGCAGGATAGGTGAAGAATTATACTGCTCTCCAGATAGTAAGAAACGTCATCGATGTGTAGAAACCATCTGTACATGTAAAATTGAATAACCATGTCGCGGATGGACCAATTTTGCTAATTCTTTTATTGTTCTGATGGTCAATATCATGATAAGGTTTTTATTAAAAGAAAACTGGGAAAACTTTCCCCGTGTTGGTCCGGGCTCCTTTGCAGAATAGACCATTTGCCTTCCTTGCCAGGCAGCTCGTAAAAGGCGAGCATAAGCTCACCGTCACTAACACCGTGACTTCTGACTAGGTTAAGGAGCGACTCGCCCGGATTGGTACCACCGTCTTACCTATTCCGGTTCGGAGGGTAAGGTAGCCGGTAAACATACTTTTGCTCGAGGCCTAACATCCCGGCACCAGGTTGGCAATGCACCATTACCACTTTTGGTGTCCTAGGCAGCGTTAAAATTAGGAAATCCGTCTGCTTGTTCGCTTTCCAATATCATAAAAAAAAATCAAGGGAAAGAAACTTACTTAACTTAACTTTACTTTTTCCATACAAACTGTTAGTAGCTCTTAATGTCAAGCGAAACGAAGTTCACCGGGTCGGCTAGTAGATAATGTAAATGAACTGTGGCCGAGAAACATCTCTACAACTACAAGTCATATTGTGCAAGTCTATTGTGCGGGATGAAACAAATCCAATTCCGGAAAACTTCATTTCAGTTAAAAAATCACATTTTCTATTTTTTCTGTTTCCCGACCCGGGGATCGAACCCGGGACCTGAAGAAATCAAGTTCGACGAAGGACCGCTAGACCACAAAACGGACAAACAAATAAACATCATACTTATCATAATTAATAATTGGCAAACTTTGTATCGCTTGACATTGATACAGTCTGTCTAAAAAAAGTGGTTTCCCTATTTGCCCTTTTTGTATATAATTTTTATCTTTATGTCAAACTTCTTTTGATAATATCAAATAATTACCTATAACATTTTTTATCATGTTGGAAGACCAACAAGCAAAATTTGTACATCCGATCAGGCGTGACGCGTGACCAAGCGAAATAGGAATTCAATTTTATATAATTAGAGATCCAGTTTAATTAAGATAATATTAAATACGTTAATATTTATTTATAACACATAGAATTTTTAATCCATCTTTAACATATTAAATGCATTAAAATATTAAGAAAAAAGTATGTCAATTTAAATCAACATGTACAGTAGTACTATTTAAATTATGCGCTTCGGCTATATTCGTCAAGCTTCGGAAATCTGAATGTATCTTAATGATATCTATATAGAGTTGTTATTATACATAATTAATCATTTAGTTTAAATTTAGATTAGGTCAGCTAATTTAAGAATAAAAGTATAAAGTCTGAAAAGAGTAAAAAGTGTAAAGCCGAAGCGTGTAATATAAAAATAGTAGTACTGTACAAGTATATTCCATCACTTGTAATATATGTAGTACCTGGATAACCGAGCTTTGCCATAGATGTCAAAAAGAGTCATATTTTCAGTTTAAACACAAATAAAATTTTCAGTTTAAACACGAATAAAATGACATTTTCTAAAAATGATTTCTAGCTAGATCGATTTATCGCCCCCGAAACCCCCTACATACTAAATTTCATTAGAATCGTTGGAGCCGATTCCGAGATTCCAATTATATATATACAAGAATTGCTCATTTAAAGTTATAAGATATTTATTTAACGAACGGGTTTGTCTGAACATTTCCAAGAGGAAACAGGCTTACGTTACGTTACGTTAGTGATAGTAGGTGTTTGCTGTAACTATGGGTGAAATACGTGTACGTGATCACAAAACCGCACTGAGACTTACCTATCCTCAACCTATGATAATGCTGCCGATGTGTGCTTAAGCTTAAATCGGCTTTCATTATAGATGTACCATAAATGGGCATGGCTTTTTAATATGATCATGTTTTTCTTTTAGACATAAAGGTCATGACTTTATCTATATATTAAGGGTCCATATACGCTAAAATACGTCAGCAGTATAATGTTTTTTTCATACAAAGCAATCATGGATCTTGGTGACAAAAATACACAAGATTAACATGAATATGCTTTATAAGACTAGTGTTTCCAAAGAACGATTCATTTCACTTTGCTTGATAGAAAAAAATCGAAAAGTTAACCCTTTTTTTAAAAGCAAAACCCAACTGTCTACTTCAATTATGAAAATATGGACACCAGATTTAACATAAACACAGATAAGTACTATACCTAAAAGATAAGTGTTTCAGTTTTTATACTTTTTTCAAATTACTTTTATAGTGTCAGAAATAGTGATTTGTCGCCGCTTAAGGCGTTTAACACTTTAGAGCGCAACATTTCATAGTAATCATGGAACCGGGGAGTGCGGTGGTTTTGTTTTGTTTTCGGTGCTTTTTTCCTGCGTACTGCTTCAACAAAACGCGGGATCTCTTCATTTTCATAGTCCTAAGTTTTCATTCAACACCCTTTTCACTTGGTTTGTTTCACCCATCTGAATAACTAACAGTTTCTGCTTGCGGATAGCATTTCCTTGGATTCAAACCTTCACAGTTTTTACCACTGCTGGTGTCCTAGCAGAGCGTGGGCGACCGCTTCTTTTTTGTCTTCCAAACTTTCCTATGATATCGCTTCATGGAACGATAAATGAATATTCTAATTAATTTCAAATTTTTCAGCTCTTGATTAAGATAGTTTATACTCCTTGTTTTTCAGTATGTCTAAAATTTGAAGTGGTCTGTAACCACATCGATGCAGCGCGATAACCGCGACACGGTCTTCTTTAAGCGTCTACTCCATATTTAAAACTTTAGGGGTGTAATCTGTGTTTAATACGTCAGAAAAATATCTATATTAATAATTTCGTCAAGGGGTACGGTAGACTCGATTGAAACCTTACCTGAATAATAAAACATAAAAAAATAATGATTTTGAGTCGACAACATATATCCGCAAAATTCGAATTGTCGAGTATTTTGTTACATTCTATGTTAAATTCTAATATGTTGACAGACAAATCACAGTCGCCATCTTGGGTAGTTAATAAGCGTTCCGTTCTGTGATGTATAATAGAGAATATTCCTTTATAAGTACCGTTGCCAAATTCTCGGATAAGTACTCATTGCAATTTGTTTTGTTACTTTACTTTAAATGTTGATTTAAAATAAAAATTATTTGTGTAAAAACTTTGACAATTTTTATTTACTGTATTTATTAAATACAATGATATGAATCTATGACTTACTTATACCTTTATTATTCCTTGAAAATTGTTTTGCACTGTGTATGTAGGTATATTATGAGTCACATTTTATCCGAGCTAAGCCGGGTTCTTATCTAGTAAGTACATATTTTAATAAAATATTCTTAATTCAAATTAAGATTATATATTTTCAGTCAGCATTTTTAATTGAGACGTTTTTATTGTATGATAGAACTTAGGACCCGACTTAGTATAAAGTATTATTATTATTTTTTTATGATATAGGAAGGAAAACAAGCAGACGGATTTCCTGATGGTAAGAAATTCACGCCGCCTAGAGACACCAAAGATGGTAATGGTGCGTTGACAACCGGAGATCGTGATGTTAGACCTCGAGCAAAAGTAAGTTTACCGGCTACCTTACCCTCCGAACCGGAACACGTCTTGACGTTATGGCGGCAGGAATAGGTAAGGCGGTGGTACCAATCCGGGCGAGTCGCTGCGAAACTCTACCACCTAGTCAGATGTCACGGTGTTAGTGACGGTAAGCCTATGCTCGCCTTTTACGAGCTACCTGGCAAGGAAGGCAGATGGTCTATTCTGCAAAGGAGCTCGGACCAAAACGGGGGATTATTGTTTTAATTATTGTACACACATTTTAAAATGTCGAAAAAAGGCAAGCCAGCTGAGTTTCTTGCCAGATCTCCTTATTGTGTGGCCCCATTCCGATCGGATCTGGTGGTAGGTTTCAGTTTTATATAAATCCCTAGTACCTTTGGTACCTACAGATAGAGTAAAATAAACTAGTATCTTCACGCCCATATCCCCGAAGGGGTAGGCAGAGGCACAACCAGGGTACCCACGACTAGCCGAAGATACTAAGTACCACAATGTGATAGGTGGCAAGCCTATCGCCAACCCTGCACATATCCTATCACGAGCAACATTTTTTTTATTAGAAATTTGGAAAAACCCAATTTTCTTTTGTTGCCCGACCCGGGATTTGAACCCAGGACCTCACGCAGTCAAGTCCAACAAATAAACTATTTTCTAATTCTAAACAAAAGACTCGTCTAACCAAATGGGTTCTTGCGATAAATGTGACAAAAGACTACAATGACCTCATTTAAGTCTGCTGCATAAAATAGCTTTTAAAATGACAGCTTCATCCGCCGTCTGTTCTTTACGGCGCCATTATTCAGGACTCACACCATTTGCGACTTGGTATGCATGATATGAAGTGACACTTTACTCAACTTATGTGAAATCTGACTTACATTTTTTTTAGGTATTTGACCTGTTTATCCTCAGTTTTTGAAGTGAAACTTCTTTATTGGGGTTCGAAAAAAATTTAGTGTAACATTTTTTCGTTACGCGTCACATTTTTTCGTTACCCGCCAACTTATCCCTACCACGCTTGATTTCAAGTATACTTTGTCCAGCGGAGTAGGGATTGGCAATAAACTTTATTTAACCCATTTCTCTAAAGTTGCATATATTAAATTATTTTTTGAAAAATAACGTCATAAAGAAGTTTCACTTCTTACGAGTGTACGCGCACACATTTTTTTATTACCTGCTATACCTTGTCTAATCATGGTGTTTATGCATTTTTAGATTTTATGCCCTACGTTGGTCAAGATAGATCACAATTGCCGCTAAGAAAGTCGAAAAGTCGAAGTCGAAATTTTAGTTTTATTTTGCTTAAATTATTGTTTCAATTTTTACAAAATTTAAAGACAGAAAAACATCACCCCAAATTGGATTTGAACCTGTAACCTTCCGTCTCAAGGCTACGAATGCTCTTACCGTTTAAGATGTGAGGACTCAAAACCTGTAACAAATTTTTTATTTTTCTTTATTTACCATTAAAATCCTGTCTGGCTCATTTCACAAACTTTATTTTTTTACAAATTTTAAACACAGGGCAAGTGGTAGGATAAAATTATATTGTTTCATCAGTTTGTATATTTCAGATTTAGTGATTGAATCTAGAGAAGATGTATTTAATACATTAGTTGGGGATTTGTTTCTGTTGTCGAACCGTTCATAAATCGCAGCGATAAAACAATGTCACAATATTTTCGAACATAAAACGTTCATGGAAATGAAGATTATGCGGGTTTCTTTATCTTAAGAACACATTGTGATTTTATATGAGGCTAATAATATCATCATACAACTGATTCCTCGGTAAAAAGATACACTTCGAGCTCGGGACGAGATTTTTACGTTTATATTCTATTTTGTCGTGCATTCGTAGGATGGGACATAAAGATGGAATGTTTCTCAAGGTTTATAATGTCTATTGCTTAGAGTAAATGGATATAATAACATAGGTATGTTTAGTAGTTAGGTAGTAGGCTAACAATCAGATTAATTTCCTAATAGTAAGAAATGCGCGCCACTAATAGACACTAAAGGTGGTGATTGTGTGTTGCCAATCTAATACTGAAACGACAGACACACACACACTCACGTACATCTAACTTACGACACCCTCTTTCTTATGTTTCATGTGATAATGATAACTGCAAAAAATCACGATATGTAATACTATAAGTTTTAAACTATGATCCATTAGCCACCTCCCAGTTCTTTCATTAGGTCCTAGTCATCATTACAAAAAAAAACCATGACCTATAGATAGGATAGGTGTGTTAGGTTACGCTCTTTGGGGGAGGCCTATGTCCAGCAGTGGACGTCTTCCGGCTGATGATGATGATGTTAGGTTACCGGCAAGTCCACCGGTCCCTATTACCTTTGTAGCGGATAATGACGGTAGGAATACTAATGATTCTTCCAAATATTTTTATTTTATTTCTGAGTCGGTTTAACACGTACTTTTATTGTGTTCTCTAAAATATCATTTTTTTAACTCAATCAGTAATAAATCTAAAATAATAAAGGCAAAAATAAAAATGGAAAATAAAAAAGGCAAAAGCCTTTTACATATTTTTAGAGTTGGTGGTTCACCCACTAATTAATTCACTTCGTGCGAAACGCCCACAGAAAAAAAACATTTTTTTTTAATTCACACATCTCGTGGGAGTTAATTTCATGCAAAATAGTTTTTAGCTGTTGTTTGACGGGGATTTGTTGTTTTATTTTATTTTTAGGATTATTTATGGGTCAGTTGTAAAAATATATATTTTCTTAAGAATTCAATAATTGTGATTAAGTTCTGCTCTGTTATTTTCTAAAAACCACGTCGTAGTTTGACCATGACTATGTGATAAAAAAAAATATAAAAAAAATTGTGATAAATAAATTTAGAAAAAATTGTCAAGATTTGTTTATTACTGGCCGAGTAACCGACTTCAAAAAGGAGAATGTTTTCAATAGATAAACTGAGATGCTCACTGATGTTGATATTTAAGACGAAACATTAGTGAATAATTGTAACCGATTTCAAAAATGAGAAGAATATTATCTCGTCTGTAAGTTTTTGTTTGCATGTTTATTATACCACTAGCTGTTCCCGCGAACTTCGTTCCGCCCATTCAGTTTGTATGGGAAAAATTAAAATGTTGTTTTTCCCAGTTTCCTCACAATTGAACAGAAAAAGAAAAGGTTCTAAGCTACCTTCCCACCAATTTGCAGCCTAATCGGTTCAGCCGTTCTTGAGTTATAAATAGTGTAACTAACACCACTTTCTTTTATATATATAGACTAGCTGTTACCCGCGGCTTCGCCCGCGTAGTCTTCTAATTTCATATTTAGCTCTAATTTGATACTAATTCGATAATCTAATCTACTAATTTGATATTTAGCTCCCCAACACTGCTCGTTAAAATTTTAAGATAAAATGTAGCCTATATCGCTATTCAAAGTTTCATCTATTTTTTGTAAATATTAAAATCAATTCAGCAATTTGCCGTCAAAACTGATCTTTCTTCACTTTCTCTTTTCTAATTTCACCTCAGATAAATAGTAGGAATACGTTATTGTGTTTACAATTTTACCTGCACTTCGGCAAATCCTGTGAAATTAAACTGTGTAGCAAGTTATGGAAACCTCTAACAGATTTTTTTTCGAAATTTTAGAAATATACATATCGTCTCTGAAGTCTAACCGTCCGTCTTCGGAATTACTTCTTGAGATCTTGGGTTCTATTTCCGGTCCGGGCAACAACAAAAAAACAAATAAACATTTACTGTTTACTTTTAAAAGTTTTTTTACTTTACGCAAAGAGGTTTACTGGTTTAAGCGTGAAAGCGTAACAGACAGACAGACAGACAGAGTTACTTTCGCATTTATAATATTAACAGGGAAGTAGGGATTTTTCACCAAAACTATGTATATCATAATTTCTTTGTGTGTTTTTCGTTAACGATAAACTGATGTACGTGTTTCATTGTAATGGACTTATGGTAAAAATTACTGTTAAATATTTTTCCTACGCAAATTGTGCCACCCCCGTTCACCCTCATAGGGGTTGATTTTCAAAAAACGCTGAGAGATGTATCTCATAATTTGTATTGCAGAGCATTATTTCAGTGTCACGCAAAATATTTCAATAGAATTAAATTTCCCATACAAACTTAGATACTCCTCCAATGGTAGTGAATTTCCAAAAATCCTGAAATACGTGTGTCATCATTTGTACTAAAAAGCATTAATTCAAAGTTTCATGCAAAAATGTGCAATAAAAATATTTTTCTCATTCATACTTTGCTACCCCTTTTAACCCATTTAGGGGTTGAATTTCCAAAAAATAATATGCCCATGTCCTTCTCATTAATGCCAACTATCTATATACCAAATTTCAGCAAAATCGGTAGGGTGGTTTAGGCGTGAAAAGGTAACAGATAGACAGAGCTACTTTCGCATTTAGAATATTAGTGTGGATTATTAAATTACGAAATTAAATACAATTTAGATAAAAAATGTCGCGCTGAAAAAGACGTTTTTATTAAGTTTGTTATTTTCCTAGCTAGGGAGCTCCGATAAATGCGTGCGATCGCTGTAAATTACAGTCCATAAAAAAAGCGCGTACTTGTCGCGCACGCACCGCGGCCAGCCGGTACCGCCGCAACTGCGATGTCCCTATATTTTAAACCTGTAATATCTCCGAAACTATTTGTTTAATTTACATACTGTAAAAGTTAAAGTTTTACGTTTAATATAGAACAATATAGTCCTTCTATATTGTTCTATATTAAACGTAAAACTTATTTAAGACACTTAATTAGATAAAGATTAATGCTGTATTGCTTTAAATCGCTTCGTAAATAAGCCATTAATTTTCGTAAAAAGTAAAGGATAAAAATTGGTTACTGTAAGTTATCCCTAAGAGATAAACATATACCATCGCGAACTTTTTTGTAGACATTTTTAAGGTAAATAATACTTAGTACATTATTTTGATCTATCTCGTAGAGTCCAGCCAGCATTTGCAATGCAAGCGCAAAAAAAATATGTTTATTTACGACTTCGCATTAGAAATCTTGAAATTATCAGCGGTTCTCTAATATATGAAGCATGTTATTATACATATAAACCTTTCTCTTGAATCATTCTACCTATTGAAAAAAAACGCATCAAAATCCGTTGCGTAGTTTTAAAGATATAAGCATACATACATACAGACAGACGCGGAAAGTGACTTTGCTTTATACTATATATAGATTACTGGGTTAATAACGAACGTTCTTTTATGTGAAGATAGGTCATGATTCTAAGGTTACGGGTTAGGTAAAACATGAGATAAAATGTATGCTTTTATTTAATTTTACTCATAAACTTTCATGTACCACGATTTCATCGTGTCGAGTTCGATTCCTACATTTTTTCCTTGGACAAGTCACACAAATTGAATCTAATCCCAAATTATACAGCAAAATTTTTTTATCACCATCCAAATTTTTTCTAGACATAAAGTATCTATAAATAAGTCCATTTATGAAAAAAATAGGTATCTAGCAGTTAGCTATCTAGCGTGTCAGAGCACTCAGCGCGTAGGCACGGAGCGCGCGTTGCCCATAAACATTAATATTTTGTAGACGATTTTGCGATGTCATATCTTAATATTGATATTGATATTGAGGGATATAATTATATATTATGGGATTGATATTAATATTGATATTGAGGGATACTAAAAGAAAAAACACGTATTTAATTATTTTCACTTAAAATCAACATATTAAAATTTGGATGGTGATTAAAAATTCAGGGTGTATACTTGTATTATGGGTGTTAGTCAACGATTCTTATACATAGAAATACTTAAATAGATACTAGAATAAGTTTGATAAACACTCAAATCTGGAAATGCAGACGCCTAAATGTTCATCACACAAATCCCTGCCCCCGTCGGGAATCGAACCCGTGCCTCGCGGTTGGTCGATGTAGTTAGGTGTGTACGCTAGCCACTCGACCAACGAGGCGGTCAGATTTATACACATATTATATTGTTCATTCATTCATAAGGATGGAAGGACAAGCGATAAGGGTTGAAAGGAGTCGGACCAAAACCACTGACCCATCTCATGCCTAACACGTCTGTGTTTTTATATAAAACATAACCCTTATCATTTGTTTCGCAGTGACATAGACGATGTATCATCTGATGTTTTACACTTGGACATTTGGGACCACGACGATGAAAGTTCGGTGTTGGATGCTGTCTCTCGCCTCAACGAAGTACGCGGGGTTCGAGGTCTCGGGAGATTTTTTAAACAAGTATGTCAAAGCGCACGTCAAGGCAGTCAGGATGACTTTTTAGGTAAGAATTCATCTATCTATCACTATTCATCTATCAATATAAACAAGAAATTCATAAATGATCGCCTCTGTGGCCAGCGGTTCAGGTGTTGGACTTGACTGCATGAGGTCCCGAGTTTGAATCCCGGGTCGGAAAACAAAAAGAAAATTTGGTTTTTTCAATTTTCTAATAAAAACATGTTGCTCTGGATTGGATATGTGCCCGGTTGGCAATAGACTTGCCTATCACATTGCGGGACTTAGCGTTTTCGGCTAGTCGTGTGTGCCCTGGTTGTGCCTCTGCCCACCTCTTCGGGGGTATGGGCTTGAAGATATTTTTTTACAAACCACCACGCCATACACAAAGGTCACCTTTGTGTATGGCGTGGTTGGGGCCTGATTACACCCGTCTGGATGATGCTTAAGATATTGTATATAATGTTTATAACAATTGTTTGTATGATATCGTCATTATAATTTTGTATTAATGACGTTCAATGAGAGATAATTGTTATATTTAAAATAAAAATATTTGACTACTGACTGTAATAAACATGCCTGCATGAATTCGTTAATCGTGAATGAATTATTAACAATACTTTGACCGCATATTTTACCGTTTTTGTTTGACTTAAAACTTAAAACTAGGGGTTGCCAATTTATGATTTTCAATGATTATTTTCGTTTGGAAAAGACTAAGCTATTAAAATGAATAAAGGTACTGGGGCTAAAATTGTTCCAGCATATTTATTTGCGTCACATCACATTATCTACGTTACGTTTACGTTTATATACCGGGTAATTTTAGTCTAGGTCAAGGTAACACTCCCCGGTGTTTTTTTATCCCACTAAAAATAGGGTAACTCTTTGTAATAGTATCAAAGCCTGCTGAGTACCTATTTTGTTAGTGATATTAAAGACTGTGAAATATATTTTTATTTATTGTATTATTATATTCAACACAAGCAACTGACAAAATGTTTTGTACGAAAGTATGAATAGCATATTTTTAACCCTTACGTTCTAAAAGGAATTTCTTTTCGATCGCCTCCCTGGCCGAGTGGTTAGCGTATACGCCTAACTCCAACGACCAACTGCGAGGCTCGGTTTCCCGACGGGGTAGGCATTTGTGTGATAAACATTGATGTTTATATTTCCAGGTCTGAATTTTTATTCTATTTATACTGGTATCATTATAAGTATTTCTATATATTAGCAGAGGTTAGTAACATTGTATTTTGTATTAATATTATCGAACAACACCCATTACACAAGCTTAGAATTTGCTTAATTTTGATAAATTTACGTAATCGCCTCTGTGGTCTAGCGGTTCAGGTGTTGGACTTGACTGTATGAGGTCGGGGCAACAAAAAATTTGGTTTTTCCAATTTTCTAATAAAAAAATGTTGCCCGGGATTGGATATGTGCCCGGTTGGCATAGACTTTCCACCTATCACATTGTGGGACCTAGTGTCTTCGGCTAGTCGTGGGTGCCCTGGTTGTGCCTCTGCCTACCTCTTGGGGGACGTAGGTGGAAATATATTTTTTTTCTACTTTTTTTTCATAAGTACTTACATATATGTTACATACATATCTTCACGCCAAGTCCCTTACTGTACTATCGATTGCCAAATGTCACGATCCTTGCAAATCTGCCTGGCTACCTTCCGCCCGTGCCCATCTTGGAGACTTGACACCCCCCTAACAAAATCCGAGCGGTTTGATCGTGGAATATCAACCTACTTACGCCTCACTGGCTACCCCGTGTTGGTCCGGGCCTCTTTGTAGAATAGACCATCTGCCTCCCTGTGCCAGGCAGCTCGTAAAAGGCAAGCATAGGCTCACCGTCACTAACACCGTGACATCTTACCAGGTGGTAGAGTTTCGCAGCTACTCGCCCGGATTGGTACCACCGCCTTACCTATTCCTGCCGCCATAATGTCAATACTTGCTGTTGACGTGTTCTGGTTGGAGGGTAAGGTAGCCGGTAAACTGACTTTTGCTCGACGCCTTACATCCTGGCCTCAGGTTGGCAACGCACCATTACCACCTTTAGTGTTTCTAGGCGACGTGAATTTCATCATCAGGAAATCCGTCTGCTTGTTTGCCTTCCAATCTTTATATATATAATTCTTGTGTTCGTGTGTATGTCACTGAACTCCTTTTAGACGACTGGACTGATGTTGATGAAACTTTTTGTGTGTGTTCAAGGGAATTCGAGAATGGTTTAGATTCACAGTTTGGTCTCCTGGAAAATAGTTTTTAATTATTTTTTTAATAATAAGTAGTTGAGGATTTTGGAATGTTTCACATTGTATCCGACAGACTGCGCTACTATTGAAGCATTAATGTCAAGCGATACGAAGTTTGCTGGGTCAGCTAGTATTATATAAAAAAAACCTACATCACTACATAGTGTAAAACAAAGTCGCTTCCTCTGTCCCTTTGTCCCTTTATATGCTTAAATCTTTAAAACTACGGAACGGATTTTGATACGGTTTTTTTAATGTATAAAGTGATTGAAAAGGAAGGTTTATATGCACATTTCATAACCGTGCGAAGTCAGGGCGGGCCGCTACTTCTTAAATAAAAAAACAATTATGTTGTAGCCAAAACGAAAATGAAAAAAGTGACAAGCGTTAAACTAGCTTTGAAATGTAAAGAGTTGACATTTTTCTAAAGCGCAAAGGGATTAAACGAGTTTAAAAATTAAATTCAAGAAGACCTACTGTGAAGCTAACTCAATTTTATCTGATGACTTTGACAGCAGTGATTATTTTCAACCGCAACGCTAAAAATACAGTTTTGGTGCCAAGGACAAAAAAGATGGTACCAATTTTTTCGTATTTTTTTAATTTTGTCGATTTAACAATTAGTTAATTTTTGTGGCGCACTGTACAATTTTTTTTAGTCAAAGTGCATTCATGAATAAACTACTTAGTGTATCATGTATTTCCTTGTGAAGTAGTCATCATATCAAAAACTCAATATTCAAAGACGCTAAGAACTGACATTGTATAAACAAAAAATTAAAAACTTGATCCCCTACAAAATTTATCAAGTTATGGATGTACCTATAAAATATAACCACCTCCATCACTTTCAAACAAAATGTAATTCGCATCCAGATTGGCCCATTTGTTTAGGAATTATGATGCCAAAGACTAAGAGACTCACATAAACCACCCCTATTTTTTGTTGGGGATACAATAATACGAAACGAAATCCGCCGCTAAACTTCGTAGACTCCATAGACGTGTTGAGTATCTACTTATGGAAATCTACTCATCTACCATCTACTTATTCGCTTGTTTTTTTTTGTGGAATTACACAAAAGTCAATCGTGGCCCTTTTATAGTACACCTATATTCAGTCGATTTATAAATAAAATTAAAATATTTTTATTTCAGTAAAAACATTAACGTAATTAGCATAGTGTGGAGATCTTCTTTTAAGTAATTCACTACTTGCGTTAGATCTCACTCTTCCTTTATCTAACTAACATTATTCTTGAAGAATTTATTTTCCCTCTTCTTAAAAATAGTTTTACACGCTTATAACAATGCTAAATTTAATTAAATTAATGTAAAAATCAAAACATTATTAATTGGAAAAACAAATTATTAAATAAATTATATAAAACGTATAAAAATTGTGTATGTTA
>NJDD01001059.1:46615-100875 GCA_002245505.1 Calephelis nemesis
ACGTATACACATTTT
Organism: Calephelis nemesis; assembly: GCA_002245505.1. Classification (NCBI taxonomy): domain Eukaryota; kingdom Metazoa; phylum Arthropoda; class Insecta; order Lepidoptera; family Riodinidae; genus Calephelis; species Calephelis nemesis. The sequence continues at coordinate 46,631 of NJDD01001059.1, forward strand.
TTAGCGGAAAATTTGCAAATTAAATAATTTTATTTAGATTTAATATATATGTATCTGTATTACCTAAATACTTGTTTAAAGAACTATTTATAACACAATCTGTGTGACATTGTTTTTTTGGGTTTTAATTTGGGATAAATATATTTTGGGATAGCCGTTTTTCATTTATTTTCTTTCTTAATTATTGAATTTCGTGTAAATTATGAGTAAAATTTGTTAAATTAGGTGGGAATTATATAAATTTGTTCCGTTTAAGTAAAATATTTATGAAGAATAGAATGTATAGTGTATTTCCTCGTTGCCGCCAAATCCCACTAACGGAGCTTGAATGAAGTGACCACCGCTTTACTCTAGACCCCGATGTGACTTTGTACATAGTGACTAATGTCTTAATGATCACCTGAATGATCACCTAAAAGTACACTTAGCCGGTTCAAGAAAGGGGCAAATTAACCAAAAAAAAATAGGAATACAAAGCATGACATTTTCGTAACGAGACATATAATATTACAGCGTTTGTAGGAGTTTTGTACCTTTATATTAATTAAAATAATCAAAACTACTTTCTAGTAATTAATATTTTTATTCTACGCGACCGCTATATGAAGGATTCGTACAGAGTTTTTTCTCAAGATCCATTATATACTCTGAGTTACAGGTGGTTCTGTTGGAAAGTATGTCTATCAGTGTCTATCAATCAATCTTTATCAATGTCTTTCAATCTCTTTGAATCTCTATCAATGTTTATCAATCTCTATCTCTCTTTATCTCTATCTGTCTCTCTCTATAAGAGACATAGAAAGAAACATGCAACAAACAAACATTACATCTCTAAATTAAGTAAAACGACAAAATAATTTCCGTTTTTTCCGTTGCATTCGGTTTGAAATCACAACGATTCTAAAGAAGTTTCACTTCAAAAATCAGTCCAATGTCGTTAGGAGATTTTCCTGAAATGTCTTTTACAGACTTCGAGTACGGGTCTCAGATGGCTCTGCTGGAAAATGTGCTTTTGAGCGGAACCACCTTATTTCACAATCTAGATTCTAGCACATGTATAATGACAAGCCGTATATGAACTTTACACACGTTCAATGAACAATATTTAAAGATATGGTAAAATTTGTCGGTATTTATATGCCACCAGGCTTTACTGCACAGCTTGACATAAATTATTAAATCTTTATTAATACAGGCTTAATAAATACCGCGGAATAATTTCGCGCGGTCCATGTAGGTCGTAACATGTAGTTAAGCTGTCAATTTACCGTCATAAATAAGTAGACTGCAGCAAGTTCAACTTTAGTCCAAGCTTGAAGTTGACATAAAATATATTCAGTGTCAATTAACATTAAGATTAATAAACGTAGATTAAAGCACGTCTTACTTAACTCCAAGATTAAAGCTGATATTATATAAATTCAATAATAAAAACATTGAAAAGAAATGAAGCAAACCAATTCGAATTTACTCTGTTTTGAAAAAAATAGTCCATGCTATTATAAAGTTTAGTAACAGGGAATGGATAGACTAGTTATTTCCTGAAAGGAGAATGTTGTAGATATTATTTTAGGAAAAGTGTGGAAAATTTTACTTGCAATACATAATAGCGTTATTTAATTTTCAAAATTATTTTCATGCCCTTCCCCCTAAATGGGTAGGCAGATATACAATCAGTGATCAGACACCAAGTCGCACAACAATTTATTTTTTTAAATTTAAATATAATTTATTTAAAAAAGGAACTAGAGTATCTATTACCTAAATAAAGTTAAAAAATGTAAAAAAAAGGTCAAAGATAACTAAATTATGTGACAGTAAAGTTGGTATAATGTAAGTTAACAGTAAATTATGACCGTGGCATTAAAATAAGGTAGTATTTAAGCTCGTGTCTGAAATTGACAATCTCCTGTCTGAAATTTCAATTTGGTCCAAAATCTAGTGCAATTTAACCCTACTAAGACACAAGTTTGCGCGTTTTCCGCTAAAAAGATTCCCTTCGTCGCATCTCCTCGATTTGAGAGCGTTTCCCTCACTGCCACAGCCAGCATTGGTATACTTGGTGTTGACAAATTATCTTTATGTCGCTAACCAAATGTTAAACAACCGTATTAAAAATAATCATAGATTAAAATACTTCAAGGTTCAACCTGGTATTATAATTCTTATTACACTGTGATATATACTAACTTCAACTTATCTTTACACTAACCTTACTTCTTTATTAATAATACGGTGTAAGTACAACGTGTAGTTAGTTTTGACCAGAGAGTACATCCGGATTAAGTTTCTGCATCTCTAGTCTTAGTTTATTAATACTCAACTTGTGTCATATCAACTTCAACCTTCGAGTCAAGTTAAGCTTGCTTCTGTTTCCGCTCTTTAATTTAGAACTTGAACAAGTTAGGCAGATTTAATTCGTTACGATGTCTAATTGCTAGCTTTTATTTCATTGTCTACATCATTTTATATTTTTCAGCAATCTGAAAATTTTTGAAAAAAGTTGCAAAATATTTGCATGAATATTGAGTTCAGATAACAATTACCGTAATTATAATGCAAAATTGAAATCCTAGTATATCCAGCCAGTCAATTCATTTAGCAACATCATGATGCAGGTATCGATTCATCAATAGAAACAAAAAAAAAACTTTATTCTACACTATATCAATAATTATTTTTATAAAGTTTTCTGAAGTAAATAGTAATTTGACATTCCAAAAAAATCATCTTAGACAAGAATAGGACATGTAAACTTCGACGTTTACTGAAGATTTTTATTTTTTTAAATATGTTTACCATTCATCCCGATTACTGGAACAGTAACAAAACTAAAATACACATTTAGGTACCTATAAAATTCAAAAGATAAAAAGTCTCCTCTGTGGGGTAGCGGTCTAGGTGTTGTAGGTGTAGGTTCGATTCTCGGGTTGGGTGACGAAAAGATAAAGTTTTTCCAATTTTCTAATTTAAAAAATGTTGCTCGGGATTGGATATGTGCCCGGTTAGCGGATAGGCTTGTCACCTATCACAATGTGGGACTTAGTGTCTTCGGCTGGTTGTGGGTGCTGTGGTTGATCTTCTGCCTACGTATAAGGGCGTAAAGATACTTACTTACTTTTATAAAATTCAAATTAGTTTACGCTTAATAAAAAGAAAGAAGTCGAACTAAGTCAATAGATATATTGCTGTGAATTAGATAAGTAGGTAAAGTATTATACCAAGGTGACATTAGAAATAGGTTAATTATGCAAATTACGAAATAGCCGCGGTGAAACTTTCTTTAAATAAGGATTTGCCTTTTGTTTCCACGGGTTTTTCACGTCCGTCAAAAACGTTGTGACTCATGGCATTCTGTTTAGTGTCTACCAAACTCAACTACCGTTTCGCCTCAATCTTTTTTCTTTTTGTTTACTTTTTTCTAGCCGACTTCGGAATTAACCTTACCATTTGACATCGATAGTTAGTTACCGATAGTTTATTTAGAAAAAATAAGATATTACTTTTTCTATTCTCCTAGCACTTAAAAAGAAGTATAAAGTATCTTTACGCCCATATCCCCGAAGAAGTAGGTAGAGGTACAACCAAGGCAACCACGACTAGTCGAAGATACTAAGCCCCACAATGTGATAGGTGGCAACCGGGCACATTTCCAATCCCGATCAACATTTTTTTTACTAGAAAATTGGAAAAATCCAATTTCCTTTTTGTTGGCCGACCCGGAATTTGAACCCGGGACCTCATGCAGTCAAGTCCAATACCCGGACCGTCTTCTAGCACTTTCTTCTGTTTTTCTCGTCATATAAAAAAAAAAGAAAATCCAGGGAATATTGTAGGCGATCAACATTTTTTAGGATCTATAAAAAATATAATTTTCAAATAAAAGTCTCAAAAAACACACTAACTGAGCTGACAGACATATTCCTGTTATAACTATAAAAATCATCATATCTATAAAGTTAACTATCATAACAAAAAATAATTTGCAAAATTGGTCCATATTTTCACAAATATTACGATGAAAAATGTAAACAGGGATTCGTTTTTATTTTTTTATGATAATGAAAGGTAAAAAGGCAGACGTGTTTCTATCTATTCTGCAAAGGAGCCCATATCAACACGAGGTCCACCAACACCAATAATGAAACGAATAAGCACAGAGGTATGCTGATGGCAAAAAACAAATCCGGCCTATGAACGCAATAGAAGCTTTAGATGCACAGCACTTCGACTACAAATATGTTATAGTAATTGTAGTAGGTTAAAATGGTAAGATTCGAATACCCGATAATATCGAATAATTTTCCCCGTATTGGTCCGGGCTTCTTTGCAGAATACACCATCTTCCTTCCTGCCAGGCAGCTCGTAGAAGGCGAGCAAGGTCTCACCGTCACTAGCACCGTGACATTTGACTAGATGGAAGAGTTTCGCAGCGACCCGCCTGGATTGGTACCACCGCCTTGTCTATTCCTGTCGCTATAACGTCAGCATTTACCATTGCCGTGTCCCGATTCGGAGGATAAGGTAGCCGGAATACTTGCTTTTGCTCGAGGCCTAGGCCTTAGGTTGGCAACGCATCATTACCATCTTTGGTGTCTCTAATCGGCGTGAATTTATTACCATCAGGAAATCCGTCTGCTTGTTTGCCTTCCAATATTATACAAATAAAATAAATACATAAATCATTACAATGATATATGTATGACATAATTTTATTATGAACAAAAGTTTCAAAGGAAAATAATTTATTTTGTTCCTTATTCCAAACAAGAAATCTTATAAAAATTGGTCTCCTAAGTTTATAAGAGCATTAAAAAGTTAGCTTGTATTGCAGACGACGCCTGATAAACCACTTCGCTTTATAAGATTTATTTTTATGTTTAGTACATTTTTATATATTGTAAGATAGCACTTTCTTGATGGAAAGAGATTATCGTCGCCTAAGGACACCATAGATGCTACTGATGCTTAGGTCATTTGTGCAAATCCACTGGTCATCAAACCTTCTAGCACATTCCACGGCAATGGTTAGCACCGATCTCTTCATAAATAAGACGGTTAGAAAAAACTGTAACACAGCACTCTACCACATATTTTTAACCGACTACACTTATAGAATAATTCTGTAACCTATTTGTATGGAGAATAAATACCCTTACCGAATACTAACAATATCAAAAGTGAGTGCTGTCGTAATATTTGTTTAGTAATTCTAATAATATTTGACATTATTCGCATAGGTAAGACAGCATGAGCGTTTGTTCGGTGTGCTACTCGCTCATGAAGTCGAAACGGCAGCGAACATGACGACAAGCGGAGCGGAGAGCGACAGCGGGGCATGGGAAGGCGACCTCTGTGGAGCGGCGCAGACGTTATTACACCAACACGCAGTACAAGGAGACTTGAGTACGCTCCAAGCAGCCATTGCGCGCTTCGCTGCAGCTTGTAGACTCAATAGTGAAGCACCACTCGATCCTAAGTACTATCTCATTACATCTTCCTTAACAATTTTATCTTTCATAAGCATTTGATGACTGTTTTTCATTCCTTCTCTTAAGTACATTGTATTTAGACCCTAGGTATAGTCTAGTTTCATTGCAAATTATATCAATACAGTAGCATCTGCAATCAAATAGTTAGATTAATCAATGAAAATTTAATTGAATGTGTTTTCAATTTATAAAAAAGCACCTTGTTTCATATTTTTATTATTTTAAAGGTATGTTGTTTGCAGTTTTTAAGGTTTCCATTATTTTTACTACAATTGCTTTTTCGTTTTATACGCTAATTTTATTCAAATGTGTCTTAATTTTATAGGAGAAACAAGAGAAACTTTAAAATGTAGATTGTTAACAGGTTTGATAAAATTAAATTAACAGGTTTCTATAAAGTAGTTTTCCTTTACATGATTATTTTAAGTCGACGAAGAAAGTTTTCCTTTACTCGTAGTTCTTTAGAATTCAAATTTACTCGCCGATAATTAACTTCTTATCTATGTAACAGACATAAACAAGATACTACAATAAATAGGTAAATATATTGTACATCGTACGCATTGCATAACATACCTAATATCCAGTTTATAACGAAAAACTTTTTGCTCGACTGTTGTATACACACAAAAACAAGACCCTGAAAAGAGCATGATTCAAAAGGTCACTATATTACCTTAATTTTATTTATTAGATTTATTAATACCATCGGCATTTTGAAAAAGTAAGCCGAGTTTAGTCGAGAAAATATCAATGATTAAAACTAACTCTGTCACTTTAAAGTATTAAAAGGCTTTCATAAATGATAGTGGTAAATTCTGCGTTGTGTAATCTATGTAACGAAATATATTGTATCTTCACGCCCATACCTCCGAAGAGGTACACAATCAAGGCACTCTCGGGTAACGTTATTTTTGATGGAAAATTGAAAATATGCATTTTCTATTTATTTTGCCCGACCCGGGAATTGAATCCGTTACCTCAAGAAGTCAAGTCCGAAGCTGGAACGCTTGACCACAGAAAAAAACTCTACAGCGATATGATATCTTTAACAAAGTCATATGATTATCATAGCTTTCAATCTAAAATGTTTTAAAATTACTTTGAAACATTTTACAAAACTACATAGTTGTCCATGTACTTGCAGTGATATGAATTTTAAAACTCAAATAAGTTCTTCCTTTCATATGACTAATGCAATCGTCTCTATGGTCAAGCCTTCCGGCGTCGTACTTGACTTCTTGAAGTCCCGGAAAAATTGTACATTCTCAATTTTTTTTAAAAATGACGTTGCCGGGATTGGATATGTGCCCGGTTGGCGATATGGGACTTAGTGTCTTCGGCTAGTCGGGGGTGCCCTGGTTGTGCCTCTGCCTACCTCTTCGGGTATATGGGCGTGATGATACTTTTTTTACTAATAGGATATAAACTCGAGAAGTAGCTAACTATACCAAATAAATTTAGGAGTTTAGCACTTATTTGATACTGTCAGGCATTTTTTTGGTATTTTTTTAAGATTAAACCAAACCATATTTCAATAATTTGTTTTTTATTTGCGGTGTATTTTAAATTACTTGTTTTATGTTTAAAGCTTTAGTTAAAACTTATTTATAATATAATTATGGGAAAATAATCATAAATTTACCTTCTCTTAAATTTTTCCTTTGGAGACGTCTCGAGCGTTTGGAATAAAAAATATGCTAATTTGTATTACTTTCAATTAATGCCATCAATGACAGAAACTTTTAGCCAGTAAAAGATTCATCGAAATTAGTCCAGCTATTTCAGAGATTGCCTCAAACAAACCGACAGACAAAGACAAATATTAATTTTCGTTGTAAGTACCGTGGGAAAAGACCGCCATAAAAAGACGTATCAATTTTCTTTATTGACTTACAATAATTGTTTTGAAAATCCTATTAATATTATAAATGCGAAAGTTTGTATGTATGGATGTATGGATGTTTGTTACTCTTTCACGCAAAAACTACAAAGCCGATTACGATGAAATTTGGTATGTAGGTAGCTGAAGACCCAGAATAACATATAGGCTACTTTTTATCCCGGAGTTCCCGCGGGATTGGGACTTACGCGGGTGAAACCGCGGGGCGCAGCTAGTATAGTTATATGTTTAATGAATGTGGTAATTGACAGATATATGCACAAGTTGATGTTGGAATTGGAGCGGGCATGGGTAGCAAGCGAGAACTTAGGCGGAGGCGGAGGCAGTGGCGATTCGGGGGCGGGCGTATCGCGCGACGAAGAGCGATGGCTTGCCGATTGTTTCGGGGAGTTTGTTGAACGCGCGCTGCACCAACTACGGTGCCACAGGGATCTCTACCCTGTACTATATCACAATAGCTTGTGCAAGTAAGTATTTCCCCGTGTTGGTCCGGGCCCCTTTGAAGAAAAGACCATCTGCCTTCTTGCCAGGCAGCTCGTAAAAGGCGAGCGAAGGCTTACTGTCACTAACACCGCGACACCTGACTAGGTGGTAGAGTTTCGCAGCGACTCAACCGGATTGGTCCCACCGCCTTACCTATTCCTGCCGTCATAACGTCATGACGTGTTCCGGTTCGGAGGGTAAGGTAGCCGGTAAACTTACTTTTGCTCAAGGCCTAACATCCCGGCCTCAGGTTGGCAGCGCACTATTACCACCTTTGGTGTCTCTAGGCAGCGGAAATTTCTTACTATCAGGAGATCCGTCTGCTTGTTGCCTTCCAATATCATAAAAAAAGAAAGAAGGAAAAACACAATACAGGGTATAGTAACTTAAACGCAGTAAAACTGCAAAAAACCACGACTCCGATCCTGTTAGTTTATAAAAATGTGGCCGTCATTCTGATCCTGTGAGGGTTTACAACAATGTCGAGACGCACGAGAACAATTGGTACGGTCAAAGAGAATAACGTTTTTTTCTGATTCTAATTACACATTCCGATTTCTATTTCAATAAGTCATCATGGCATACAAAATTATGTATTTTCCTGGGATTTTCGTGAGTTCTATTATTATTATATCCAGACTTGGTGGCAACAAGACAAGACTTAGAAGCACACTCCTTCACATTAAAATTACTTTCAGAATCGGTTTAAAATAACGGAGAAATCGAGTGACACACATAAAAAATATAATAAACTATCGAGGTACCTCTTCCTTTTTTCGAAGTCAGTTAAAAAACCAGTGAGAGCTAAAACATGCAGGCGCAAACTTTCGTTGTTCATAAGTAAACAGTTTAGAAACCGCAAACTGTAGCACTTCATTATAATAATTGTAAGAATTGCTCTGATTGATGAATCGTATCGTACTATTCAATGTATGCCCGGTTCCTATAATCAACGAATCGTAATCCGTCAGCTAAACCATTCGTAGTTTGTTGAAAAGGTACGGAGCGTAACCAATATTTTCAAAAAATGTTTAGAATCAATAGTCGGAAACGAGCAACCGTTGTTAGTAATCTTACTAAGCGTACAAAATACTACCATCCGTAATCAAAACGACTCGTTTTTTGAATATAGGAACCGGGCAGTAGTAAACAAGATGGTACCTACTCATTATCTCTGAAGTAAGTATACCGAACTCATCTCTTGCCATTGCCTTGATTTTAGGACGTAAGTTTACTAATGCCCGGTTCCTATAATCAACGAATCGTAATCCGTCGGCTAAACCATTCGTAGTTTGTTCAAAAGTAAAGGAGCGTTACCAATATTTTCAAAAAAATTTTAGAATCAATAGTCGGAAACGAGCAACCAATCAATCAATAGTCGGAAAAAGGATTGTTAGTAATCTTACTAAGCGTACAAAATACTACCATCCGTAATCAAAACGACTCGTTTTTTGCATATAGGAACCGGGTATAAGACTAGTGCCAATCCACCGTTACCTCTTTTGGTGTCTATAGCCAGGTATTTCTTAATGAAATCGATTTCGCGATGTATTTGTTTTTATAATTTGCGATGTATTGTTTGGTGATGTTTGGCGTAAACGGTAATAAATTTGATCATTTCCATCGTCGGCGCTTGGTAAAACTACCAAATATTCATAATTATAACGGCGTCATCAGGGATAAAACCCCTCGACCAACGAGGTGATCAAAAAATATTTTGTAATATACAAGATTTGATAGCAATAATTTGAATTTAAATACAACTGGTAGTAGGATGTTCACAAAACTAAAGTAAGACTTTTTTATAAATAAATTGTCGATATGTAGGTATTCGAAATTGGTCTTTATGCAAATACGTATTTAAATAAGCAGGAAAACGAAATATCAAAAAAAAATATTTCGACGATTTAGAACTCAATAAGATTTAGTACCTACTTATAATCAACAGTTTAGAGGATGAGATATAAATAAAATGTAAATTTCTTTCACTTTAGTCGGGTGAAAATGAATTCGAAATATACACTTAGCAAAATATTCAAATTTTGGGAAAATTATTTTTGTCTTTCTTGAAGCCTTATAAATTATTTGTTTCGTGTCAGCAAATTTTCGTACATTACACTAAAAGCATTGCTTCCTTTTGGATAATGATTTCCTTTTTTCCTTGTTCATATAAATTCTTTTGACATAATATCGTATCCACAAAAGTCTCTTATTTCCGTGACATTTACCTTATTGTAACATATATCTGCGAGATTAATGATCCTTGGGGTCTTCCACACATATAATTGAAATGTATTAATTCATGTCTAACACATATGTGCACATATGTCCCTCTTGTGGGTTGAATTTTCAAAAACGATAAAATATAGGTACTCATCATTTCTACCGTACTCAGTTTATGGGAAATTTCATGGAAATATGTTAAAATAATAAAAAAATGCAAACAAAATCTTATCCCTTCTGGGTGACAGAAGGGATAAGATATTGGGATTAAATTTTAAAAAATTCTTTCTTAGTAAATGCCTACGTCGTAAGAGAATCTTCGCATACGTGTGCGATAGGTTTCAAATCTTATGGAATTAATTCAAAGTTTCACTTTGAACACGTGTTTGATTTGGCCTGTGCGATTATGTTATAGTTTCATCCCCTATTATAATATATAATCCTCTATAACGACTTGAAAATTGAATTTTCGCGAAAATTTAATATTTTTTTCATTTTCAATTTATAAAAAAAGTTTCACGCAGTACAAGAGTTAAAAAGTTTTATGTATTTTTTATCCTCTGTTTCATCCCCATGGAGGTTAAGTTTTAAATGTTGTTGAAATACACAACTCATATTTTTTTTATTTCATCCACACGAAATTTCATGCAAAAGTGCTTGAAGCATACGAAGTTTCATACATCAGTCAATAAGCTTTGCCCAGTATATATTATTATAAAGATGCATAAATAAATGAGATGTATAAAAATTTATGCCTTATAAAATATACCTCAAAAACTACATATCGGATGTTGATGAAATGGATATGGGACTATCTCGGAATCATTTCCTTCCCCCTTTCATCATTTCCCCTTTCGAAAAAATAATTATTAAATCTCTACGTAGTAATGCGACCGGAGTCGGTTTTTTGCAATTTCACCGCGCCTAAATTGTTACAATTTCAAAATAAAGGAACAACACTTTATTTTTAAGTTCAGGATTATTAACTACAATTTTTTTTATAGTAGCAATGGATTTAGTTTCGCATTTTTTCAGGTTAGAGTTTTTACTACGGTGTCTCAATCAACTATCGCAAATGAAGGCGTTTTGGAGATGCTGTCCGTTTAACAAAGAAATCAGGTAAGCCATTACCTATTCGTCAATCATAAAGAGCGATGTCTTTTTTCTCGTATGTAAAAGAATAAAATGATCAGTATTATCCTTTGTTAAAGTGTTAATTTTGCCATTAACATATCTGTACAGTGGTCAAAATCGGAACTAAACCGTTATAACATGTAACGTTTTTCCACTGTTTGTTTCTGAAGTGTGGGCACCGAACATAAAATTACTATTGTTTTTATTACTATCGCTATTTTCTAGGTAAATCTCAATTAGAAACACTGAATGACATATTAGCGCTACTGTCGAGTTAACAAATAAGTTAATCAAACTATACATCAGATATTTTATTGAATCAGGCGTTACTTTGCGGAAATCCATTGTAACAGATGTAAAATAAACCTTTATTTTGCTAATTCCGCGTAGGCAGTGTAACTGTTATGGCAAATAATCCTCCAAACGACACAGAATGTGACAAGCCTAACTGATGTCAATTATAATAAAGGCTTATTTTACATCTGCTATACATCAGAGCAATCTTTTTTTTACTCTATCTCTTACAAAGACTTTGAAAAACAGAGACGCCTCTTCGTAATTCAGTGAACAATTAGTATCCAGGTAAATGACGAGTATAGGTACATGTGTACATGTGCCTTCGGTACGCAGACCTTAAATACGAGACAAGTAAATGTAATTTACATAGATGTGAATATTAATCAACATAGCTGTAATGTATATAGATTACATTACATTTAAATGTTAAGTTTAAAGCTTAAGCTCTTTTCTTGAATCCGGGTTAAAAGGGTATGTTCTCGAATTTATTTAGACGTTTTTACATTACTGCAAATTTTAAGCAGTCCCTTTTCTAAATTAAGTTATGTGGCCAATTATATCTTATTTGGGATGCTTAATTCTTAATTGTCCATTAACAGATACACATTCACTGTCGCACTATATACGGACGTCGGAAAAACGACCACAATTTGCATTTTGATTATGTTTCTTAGTTTTGCACGAAGCTTAACACTCCGGCCTCAGATTGGCAACGCACCATTTCCACCTTTGGTGTCTCTAGGCGGCGTGAATTTCTTACCATCAGGAAATCCGTCTGCTTGTTTGCCTTTCAAAATCATAAAAAAACCACATTGTATGACCACACCACTTTCGGCCACGAAGTTGTAATTCTGCCTACCTATTCGGGCATACAAGTTTAGATACTTACTTAAGGCCCCATACTCAGTCAGCCAGAAGAGCCAATCACCGCACTCCCTCGTTCCATGATTACTATGAAATATTGCACTCTAAAGTAAACGTCTTAAGCGACAAATCACTATTTTTGCCTCTATAAAAGTAATTTGAAAAATAGTATAAAAACTGAAACACTTATCTTTTAGGTATAGTACTTATCTATGTTTAAGTTAAATCTGGTGTCGATATTTTCACAATTGAAGTAGACAGCTGGGTTTTGCTTTCAAAAAAGGGTTAAATTTTTGATTTTTTTCTATCGAGCAAAGTGAAATAAATCGTGTTTTGGAAACACTAGTCTTATAAAACATATTCATGTTAATCTTGTGTATTTTTGTCACCAAGATCCATGATTGCTTTGTATGAAAAAAATAGTAAACTGCTGACGTATTTTAGCGTATATGGCCCCTTAACTCGTTTCTTTATCTTACTAGTTGAGCCGACAGACGTCCTGTTTTATGAACATTGATTTTTTTATACGAACTCTCCCTTGGCAATAAATAAAAGAATAAGCAAAATTTGTCCAGACGTTCACGCGTGATGCGAATACCAATGGAACTAAAGTTTCATTTTTATGTTTAAAACTTCAGTACAGTATACTATTACATATTTAAATTATGCGCTTCGGCTTTATATTTTTTACTCTTTTTACACGTTATAATTTTATTTTTAAATTAGCTGACCTAATCTAAATTTAAGCAAAATAATTAATTATGTGTAATAGCAACTTAATGTAGATATCTTTAAAATACATTCGGATTTCCGAAGATTGACGAATATAGCCGAAGCGCATAATTTAAATAGTACTACTGTAATATATTATTGCTGTGGTCTTGCAAAAAAGTGTTATTTTTTTTTTGGGAAGTGGCAATAATTGTTATAAAACGTGTATTCATATGAAATGTACGATTGTTTTAGAAGTGAAATTGTTGGCGCGTTACGCAAAGGAACTGCGGAGTGGTACGAGGCATTGTGTGCCCAAGATACAGAGTCAGAACGTGGAGAGGACCTGGTGAATCTGATCACACTAGTGCAAATAGACTTGCACCAAGGACTTACATACTACCATCCGTTGTTTGAGACGTAAGTAAATACATAAAAATGTTTTATTGTAAGATTTCGCTGTTACAATAGTTCATTTTTAACCAACTCCTAAAAGGAGAAGGCTATCAATTAGTCTGTGTATGTTATTGTACGTTTGTTACGCGTTGCCTATGGCAATGTTAAATGGATTTTATAGATTTTTCTATAAGTTATGGTATATTAAGGTAGGTTATGATTCAAAGGCGGTTTTTTTAATTTGGTCAATATCGTAGTTTGCAAGTGAAGTGAAAAACAATTTGTTTTAAAGTTATCCATACTCGAATAATATAAATACGAAAGTCTGACTACAGCGATAAAATATGCGTAGGTATAATTAAATACTCGAGTTCAAACATTATTACAGCAAAAACAACCATATCAAAAAGTGTCTACAATGAAGAGTAAAGTAAAGTAAGGAAAAGTTCGTATAATGATTTTAGTTTAGTAAAACTGAAAAAAAACCGACTTGAACTATACCACGTCGTGATTTGATCATTCTTTTTTCGAACGATAGGAAATAGTTCCGAAATCTTCCCATATAATATATTGCCTCTGTGGTCTAGCGGCTCAGTTGTTGGACTTGACTGCATGAATCGCGGGTTCGAATCTCGGGTCGGGCAACAAAAGGAAATTGGGTTTTCCAATTTTCTAATTGCTTGCTTGCTTGCCACCTATCACATTGTTTGACTTAGTATCTTCGGCTACTAGTGGATACCCTGGTTGTGCCTCTGCCTACCTCTTCGGAGATATGGGCGTGAAGATACTTTTCCCATATAAACTTTATGTTGCTACTAGTCGGATCATGATAAAATTAATATGGGACCACCTCGGAATCATCACTTATCTTCGTAAAAGAATTTTCAAAATTGGTTGGCTATTGACGGATTAATTGCGTAATAAACATAAAAAAAAACATAGTGGAATTGAAAAGTTCGAAAGAATGGGGTCAGATATCGATTAACAAACATTAAAAAATATAGGAGTCGAACTTATTACTATAACCTTCTCCTTTTCCCAAAGTCGATTAAAAATTTTAACTATTCCACGCTAATACACTACTCTAGACAACACAATAAAATCGGATTATTGCGGTTCGCGGTTTCACTGCTCTTAAAATGTACATACCTAGTATGAGAAAGTAAATAATCAGAAGACATTCTTAGTGGCAAACCTTGTCACGCCACCAAAAACGTTGCGGATTTGAGGCTGAAATGCTAACCTCAATAATGCTAAGCTTGAATATCGCAGGTTATTACAAAACAAGGGTGAGTGTGAATATTAAATTATTTCACCAATTGTTATTCTTAAACAATTTGTAATTTTAATACTGTTACTATTTGTAATAACAACCCAGACCTGGAAATATAGACATCTAAGTGTTCATCACACAAATGCCTGCACCCGTCGGACATTGAACCCAAGCCTCGCAGTTGGTGATAGGCATGTAAGATAATCCCTTGATCAAAGAGGCGGTATTACATGGGGCATACTAAAAGTTTTGCACGCCTAGCTAAATATAACTAAATATAACATTCGAAATTCAAATAGTTCCGCTATTCGAATATCGAATGTTACATTTTTAAAACGTTGCAACCTTCTTAGCAAACTTCACACTCGGCCAACAAAACAAAGTTACTTTTAGCTTCCGAAAAAGTACATCTCGTCACTCATCCTGCGCATAGCTCTAAACCTAGCTCCCTTTGATTTCTGTATTTTCTCCAAAATCAAAGATTTGATGAAAGGTTTTACTTTTACCAACTCCGAAGAGGCAGTGGTTATCACTTTTTTTTAATCAGCACGTAGCATGCCTTCAGTTCAGTGGTCCTCTTGTTTTAAAAAATGGTTCGATCGCATGAAAAAATGTTTAAAATGTAAAGGAGATTATTTTGAAAAGCAATGAACATAATATTTTGGTCATAACACGTTGTTTTTTTTTAAATTGTGCATAACTTATAGTGTGACCTACGTATACGTATAGATTTCTAATAATGATAGTGTGCTGGGACAAACTGCGGGCATCTAAAAAGGCCGGAAACCCACAGAACAGTGATCATACATATTACTTAATCTTCAACGAAGCATTACAAATTTTCAGGCACTGATCAAAAGCAAAATATTTAAAACATTTTCTTTGATATCTCTTATATTTATAAGGAGGAGATTTTCAATTCGAGTGTGTTTTTTTGTATGTTAGGCGATTACTTTGTCAACAGATAACCGATTTTTGATGGTTCTTTTTATAAAAACAGGTAATGATTTCGAGGTGGCCCTATATTAATGTTACATGATCCGACTAGTGGTTTTTGAGTTAAACTTAATATTGCATAAATTTTTCACTTACCTTGATGACATATCAATATTAATGGAAAATGTATGTGTGTAAAAACCATTAGTAGGATGGCGACAAAATTTTGTGGGCTCAGTTCGGTACCAATTGCTCTCTTTCGAAAAAAGAATGATCAAATCGCGACGTGGTTTGACCATCTGGTACCAGATAAATGGCTGTAAATTTAATATTAAATAATTAAGAGCAGCAAAAGTCGGCTCTGTGGTCTAGCGGTCCGGGTGTTGGACTTGACTGCATGAGGTCCCGGGTTCGAATCCCAGGTCGGGCAATAAAAACAAAATTAAGTTTTCCAATTTTCTAATTAAAAAAAATGTTGCTCGGGATTGGAAATGTGCCCGGTTGGCGATAGGCTTGCCACCTATCACATTGTGGGACTTAGTGTCTTCGGCTAGTCGTGGATGCCCTGGTTGTGCCTCTGCCCACCTCTTCGGGGATATGGGCGTGAAGATACTTACTTACTTACTTAAGAAATTAATTCAAACATTTACTATTAATTTAGGTAATGTAAAATAATTACAAAGATTTTAGGGATAATAACGTTAATTCAGGCTGCAAATGAATATTGTACACTTGCTGTCCGAAACAAACAAAATATATTAATAATAAATTATGAATATTGACATTAGTAATAAGTTCTTTAGTTGACACGAATAAAGATTTTATTTAGGTTCCTATACGTCGTATTAATTTAAAATAAACCCAGGAACTTATATATTTATTTGCAATATATAACTGAATCTTGTTAACTAAACAAAAGCCCTATAGGTATACATAAATGAAAATCCCCATTTCGCGTGGTCATCGCGCCCAATTTTGCTAATTCTTTTTTTTTGTATTTGGTTTATGTTAAGAGAAGGTTTTATGAAAAGAAAAACCAGGAAAGTTGCTGAGAAAATAGGAAAAGCAATGCTTTAATCCATATAAACTTAGTAGCTGTTAACGTCAAGCGATACAAAATTCGCTAGGTCGGCGAGTAAATAAATAAATATGCCGGGACAAGGAGCATAAATTGATCTAACCATAAATGCTTGTATTAAGGGTGTTGGATAGCAACATGAAAACATTAAAATAAATACTTAACAGAACAAATTTATTAAATATCAAGACTAGGAAATACAGACTTTATTAAAATTAAATTAAATGTCTATGTTAAATGATTTATTACACGTAAATAATGAATGATATATTTCACAGCCTTTTATATTATCAAAAAACATCTAGCAGCTCTAATATTACTACAGAGACATACCCCACTTTTTGGCGGAATAAAAACCATCGGGTATATAATGTTACCTTGACCTGGGGGCTGATTATGTATCTCAGTGGCCAACTGAAAATGGAAAAGTGTACATCAAATAGATGTCAAGTGACGTTATTTGTGTTTGCTATCTCTATTGTATTTCTGTTTGTCACTGGAGATAGCAAACATAAAACACGTCATTTGACATCTATTTGATGTACACTTTTACATTTTGTGTTGGCCACTGAGATACATAATCAGCCCCCAGGTCAAGGTAACATTATATAGGTACACGACGGTTTTTTATTCCGCCAAAAAGTGGGGTATGTCTCTGTAGTAATATTAGAGCCTGCTAGATGTTTTTTGATAATATAAAAGGCTGTGAAATATATTATTCATTTTTAATAAAATCATTAACCAGTAGGTATAAAAACTTAACCCAGATAATCTAATGTGACGCAAGTAAATTTGCTACAACATTTTCCCCGTGTTGGTCCGGGCTCCTTTGCAGAATAGACCATCTGCCTTTCTTGCCAGGCAGCTCGTAAAAGGCGAGCATAGGCTTATTATCACTAACACCGTGACATCTGACTAGGTGGTAGAGTTTCGCAGCGACTCGCCCTGATTGGTACCACCGCCTTACCTATTCCTGCCGCCATGTCATGACGTGTTCCGGTTCGGAGGGTAAGGTAGCCGGTAAACTTACTTTTGCTCAAGGCCTAACATCCTGACCTCAGGTTGGCAACGCGCCATTACCATCTTTGGTGTCTTTAGGCGGCGTGAATTTCTCACCATCAGGAAATCCGTCTGCTTGTTTGCTTTCCTATAACATAAAAAATAACAACGATTTTGACTTCAGTACCTTTATTCGTTTTAAAACTAACTCTCTTCCAAACAAAACCGCATCGCGTCACGGGAAACAATTAAAAGGCACAAATTGGCATTCCTCTGGTTTGCAGTCAAAGGAGTAACGGATCAAACAAAATCCAAATTCCATGAAATCTCGTGGTTATAGTCGTTTTTCAAGTCGTGATTGTGATTTATATGAAACTTCTAATTGTTTGTGAATAGTTAACATACATACATATCTTCACGCCAAGTACATTGCGGTGAGGCGGAGAGTATCGAGTGCCAAGTGTCACAATCCCTGCAAATCGGCTTAATATTCTTTTTACTTTTGTTACAAACACTCCGATTGCGGATGCATCCCTAGGCCAAAGAGAATACAATACTACGTAAGCCCTAGACATGCAACACCGTTTCGGAAAAATATTGATGTTAAAATATCGATATTATTGTATTGATGGTTTTGTAATTATCGATGTTGAAAGCATCGATGTTTATGAACGATATATTGATGTTTCTACTCTTAGTTACTGAGTATTGTTTTAAACACGGAAAAAAATGCTTTTTTTTCAATGTGTCAATATTTATACATCGATTTGACATAGATATTGACTGTCAGAAGCAATATTTGAGCAAAGAATTGAAAGGACACACGAAATACACGAAATACAAATTGATCATTATACTTTTATACCAGTCAAGTTGATTAATGTAAAGCATATCGTTTGCTTAGCAACGGACAACGGAACCATACTATAAGAAACATTTTTCGTACTAAAGTAAATATCTTCATGCCCGTATCTTATATAAGAAGTAGGCAGAAGCACAACCAGGGCACGCACCCACGACTAACCGAAGATACTAAGTCCCACAATGTGATAGATGGTAACCTTATCGCCAACCGTGCATAATAATATAAACAATATCGAGCAACATTTTT
This sequence comes from Calephelis nemesis, assembly GCA_002245505.1. Taxonomy (NCBI): domain Eukaryota; kingdom Metazoa; phylum Arthropoda; class Insecta; order Lepidoptera; family Riodinidae; genus Calephelis; species Calephelis nemesis. The sequence continues at coordinate 65,531 of NJDD01001059.1, forward strand.
ATTTGAAATTCTTTTTTTTTTGCACTACCCGGGAATCGAACTCGGAACTCCAAGCAGTCAAGTTCAACACCAGGACAGCTAAACCACAGACTAAACAATTATTTTTTTTTTAAATATCCCTGGACAAGTCACACAAATTGAATGTAATCCCAAAGTAAGCAAATTAAATGTTCGTGTTATAGTGTTAGTCAACGATACTAATACATAGAAATACTGAAATAGAATGAGAACTTGAGCGTTCAGACGTCCGAACGATATATGGCGCGCTGGAGTTTTATATCAGCTGAAAGCTTCCGCGGACGGTTTGCACACACTTACCAGTCGCGGCTATCAGCTGCAACTATCAGTCGCGTCCGATATTATGTTTTTTAGCTTTGATATAAATGGTAATAATAATTGACATGACCATCTCGTTGGTCGAGTGGCTAGCGTACACGCCTAGCTACATGGACAACAGCGAGGCTCGGGTTCGATTCCCGACGGGGGCAGACATTTGTGTGATGAACATTTAGATGTCTGCATTTCCGGGTCTGGGTGTTTGTTAAACTTATTCTGGTATCTATATAAGTATTTCTATGTATTAGTATGACGGTTGACTAACACCCATAACACAAGCATATAATTTGCTTACTTTGGGGTTAGATTCAATTTGTGTAATATGTTCAGGGATGTTTAGTTATTTTTATTTAAAAACCATATTATAAATAGCACAATTGCATTAATGTAGTACCTACATTATTCATAATAAAAAATAACCCAGCTTTGGTTTATAACTTTATTTAGCTAAGATAAAACCTTTGAGTACTAAGCCAACCAATAAAACAGACCTTACGCATTTTTATAGTTTAAAAAGGCTTTTTATGTTTCAATTAAAATTTAAGATTCCACGTCTAATTTCATTTGATACGACAAGTTAAAATAAGCATAATATATACATGTGTGTATGTGCATGTCTAAGCATACACGCATGTTCAGGAATGTACTTAGTTCAAAAGATCAATAATTTTAACAGTAATTGGATTTTATGGCTGAAAATTTATTATTAAGGTTAACTGGTAAGAAATAACATATAATTTTCATTTCGCTTTTGTTAGAAATAAATAAGTTGTTGTACTTTATTAATGATGTTTCTTAAATGTCAGTGATACATTTGCACCCCTACTCCTTTAAATATGAGACAAGGAACAAAAGTGAGTACAAATTGATCCAACCCCAAAATGCTTGTGTTAAAAGTAATAGGTAACGACACTAAAATATATACAGAATTACACTTATAGATACCAGTACAAATTTACTAAAATTTGAAACACAGACACCTATGTATATCACACAAACGCCTGCTCGTCGGAAATCGAATCTGAGTCTCGTAGTTGGTTTGTGGTGTTAGGAATGTACGCTAATATGGTATCAGGTACCTATTTGATAGGTAATTAACACAGCTTCTGCGGCATTGTTTGCGCGTAAGTTTCAGCTAGTCCGTTGTGGGGTCATATAAACCCTAAGAGAACTTTTTTCAGAGCGTCGCGTCGTGAGGTCATATTTGCCCACATATACCTACTGTCAGTTTAAAATTACTGTCTTTCGATAACGCATTGACCTCTCACCGCACTAGACTGTCTATTTTTTCATTTGATGCGAGTACATGGTCACATTGTCCTAAGATTGTATTATTAATTAATTTTGAAGTTGAGTATTAAAATACAATAAAAGAGATGACTACATCATTATGTAGTCATCTCTTTCTAGTTTATAATAATCACTGAGATGTTGCTTCCGCAGTGAGGGAGAGAACGCTAATTTTCTCTACACACAAGATGCAAGGTATGCGTGGCCAATAAAACCGCGTGCATCTGTGACCATGTTAGTTTAAAGAAACCAAAATGTGCTAGACCTATTTAATATTTTTGTGCGTCGTGAATGTGAACATTTTTCCACAGAATCCCCGCTTGTGTAGTACGGCCGCAATTTTACCCTAACTCACTTATAGGGTGAAAAGCTCTCATCTCCTGTGGGATTGTTGGCATTGTCTTGTAATATGATTTCATATTAGACTAACCATAGCCCACGACTTTGTCTACGCCATTGCCGATAGCACTACTTGTGACCTTTGCGATTTTTTTTACAGCAAACCCCAAATGCAGTGAAACACATTTGAAAAAATACAAAAGGATACGGCCTCTGTGCTCTAACGCCCCAGCTTCGGACTTCACTTCTTGAGGTCCCAGATTCGATCCTCTGATCGGGCAACAAAAAATAGAAAATATGTGTTATCAATTTTTGCCCGGTTGGCGATAGGCTTATCACAATGTGGGATTTTGTGTCTTCGGTTAGTCGTGACTGCTCTGGTTGTGTCACTGCCTACGTTTTCGGGGATATAGGCAGGAAGATAATTACTTATTTACTTACTTACTTCATTTATTTTAGCAAGGATGTCTAATACAAATAGGAAAAGTTAGGTCAAAGAAAGTATCTTCGAGTCCATATCCCGAAGAGGTAGGCAGAGGCACAACCAGGACACCCACGATTAGCTGAAGACACTAAATCCCACAATGTTATAGGTGGAAAGCCTCTTACTTATTTATATCTATTTCAACTTAAATGTAACTTCTCATTATAAAGAAAATTTTCTTAGTAACAGCTTATTCTATATATTCTATTTGTGACAGAAAAGCGAACATGCATACTGCTCTTCAGTACATACTCGTAGACACTACAGATAATTATAAATGTTATGGGTGCTTCGCTGTCACTGTGATAAATATTACTGTAGTATGAGAATAAGCATAAATTTATAATCTGAAGTCGTTTCAATAAATACACTATATCAATTTTAATGTTTAACAATATGTATTCAATAATGTTTATTTTACCACTTATTGTTGCAGTACCAACAACGTTTCGTACTCAAGTGTGGTGTTCACGCAGATAGATAAAATGGTAAGTAAGTACCTACTCATACCTTATATATGTTACTACCTCCCACCCTCGGATTAGCCCCATTGCTAATCTACTTTAGACGAATCTAACGAATCTAAACAGTATTAGCGTCAGTAGGCATTCCAGAGTTACGTCTACTATCTTCGATCTCCATCATTAGATCAGCTCAGTTTACCAGCATTCGTTGGTGTGTGACTGTTAGGTCTCACATATGTTCAGAAGTGAAATAAATACCCATAGAGCGATTGATATCTATACTTTACTTACGAATGAGCTGCAAATACGCTGATGACCTTGAACGCTGAGCAGAACTAATGAAATCCCCGATTTTGCGTCAGGGGTTAAAAAAAATTAACATCTAGAAAAACATATGTTAAGAAATAAGATAAATAATAATAATAAGAATGTATTAATACGGAAGACGTAGCCTAAAAAAACTGAAAAAGATACTTGAAAATAAATAAAAAGAAAAAGAGTACACTATTAAGGTAGACGTGACAGCATAGCCTAAAGGTCTTAGGCTGTCTCAGAAAGAATAGTAATTCATTTTAAAAAATGGAGTGTTGACGACATTGCATGGACAGTTACTTTAACGTGTAGTTAGTTCTCTTACTAGCCTGTGGTTACTTTTATCCTTACGTCTTTGTGAAAGAAGATGGTTGTAGTTTTTCTTAATTATTGAATTTCATATATATACTTTGAGGTTGAACGGTTTAGGGGGAAGGCACGCTTTCGAGGGCTCTATTAATCGCTCAGGCAAAAGAAGAAAAAGGAAAAGTAAATTAATTACTATTATGTGTAATAATGTGTATATATTACTTAGTGATTTGTATTTTGTACATATGACTCTGTAAATAATCTTTACTAGTGTGAGACAGCAAGTAAAAATTGAAGATTACAGTGTCTTACCACAACAGAAGAGGCAGAAGCCTGTACAAAAAAGAAGATTGAAGACGGAACCAGCAAAAGAAACGATATATCTGATTTAAAACTGGTGTAAGAGATAGAGAGAAAATAAAAGATTATTAAAAATAATTCATATTTAGTTGTAGAATTTTTAGCATCATCGTGAAATAATATGATTTTAGCATTCAGCATTTTAATTTTATAATTTATGAAGCTACAAGAAGTTAGTGTATCGTATATTTCCTTGCTGCCGCCAAATTTACCACTTGAGCTTGAGTAACGAGGCCACCGCTTTACTCAAGACCCTGCCATGACTTTGTATAAAGTGACTAATGACTGTTAATAAGAAGTAATATTATTAAGAATGGCAGCGTGGCCTAAAGGTCCTAGCCTGCCTCAGAATAGGGGAAAATTATCTAATAAAAAGAAATATAAAAACACAAGACGATATGTTTACCGCCAATTTCTTTTTATTTTATCTTAGTGTTATCTTACAAGTTTCTCTTTGTTACAAGTTACAATAAAACTAATGAGACAACTCATTTAAAAATAAGATTTATAAGAAATGCTGTTCAAATTACAAAACTTAGTAAGTACATTTTGAAATTTTATTGCCAAATTGCGCCAAAGGAATAATTATTACGGACTTATCTTGGATTTCACGTGTTTTAATTTTAAGTAGGTAGGTAGATAGGTAAGTGTCCAAACGAATAAAGTTTTTTCATTTATTTAAAAGTGGCTTTCAATTGTTTTTCACGTTTGAATTAGCGTAGGTATATCAAGTAGGTATAGAACTGCAACACATTAGATATGAAGTGCCTATATATAAAACAAAGTCTAAAGTTATCTACCTAGATTCAACACCAAATTTCCTTTTTTCGTAAGTTGAATCAACTACGTACGTATAAATCAACTAAAGTAGAACTCCTGTATTTTAAATTGGGATCTAGTAACACAGTACGTCGTATTGCGTTTTAAAGTTATACTTCTTTTGGCGCTTTGGAAAAAATGATGAGGGTAAACTTTTACGATGTGCGCGCACACCGTCACGAAAAACCGACATGATGAAGTTAGCTATAGATAACATTTTAGTTTTTATTAAATATTAAATAAACTTTATTTAACTAAATAATGCATTATAATAAAACTTTTAATGTATTAAATACCTTTTTTCTATGGTTAGTGTCATTTTGTCTACAAATGTAAAATAAGGCAAAAGATAAAATTTTTAATGATTAATAAGATTTAATTTTTTTATTACGCCGAAGAAGTATAACTTCTAACGCGTCTAACACACACATCTTTTTTTACTTTTTTGGGTATTGGAAAGAAAACAAATTGACGAGCTTTCCTGATGGTAAGATGATACGTTTACAAATTTTATCAGTATTTGTAACGCTTTCTTAGTATTCTTACTAAACTTTTGAAAACGTTTCCTGGAATACCACAAGTTGCGATTCTGCGAAATTGCAACTTGCCTGCTAGTTAAAAAATCAATAGTAAATTAAAGTGGCAGTTCGCAAGTGTAAGTTCTCATCATCAATATTATACACCAAGCTAAGAATCGAAGACACAAAGGCAACCTTTTACATGAACACATTAAACGTGTATGCGAGAATCCATTACCTACTAATAGAGGTGGCCAAATGGTCAATCAGTTATGTTCATTGTTGGAGTTATCAGTTATATCACATCCCTATAACTCAAATTCTCTATTCTAAAGCAATATCTATCCGTAAGAATAAAAACGCTAAAATCCTGACTTCTGCATTAGTAGGTACAGAATCGTGTTGAAATCACATGACAGTGACACGCCTATAACACATGTCAAAGCTCGGTGAAGTTGCATTAAATCGCGAGATTAGCAACAAATTAGTCATTCAAAAAAAATATAACACATGGATAACTTGGAGTTCTTAGGCCACTGCCCACTGTATCCTTTTACAACCAGGGTCGCCGCGTGCGATACATTCTGTCATTAGACAAACATCTTGTTTTTTTGTGGCTCTGATGTCGAAAAAAGTCTTTTGTTTAAACAATGCTACTCATGGAATAATAAAAGGTATTAATTACCTGATTATTAACAGGATTAAGTGTATTATTTTAAAAAACAAAAAGTATCAAAAGAAAAAATTAGTATGACGACTTATGACTATTTTTTAACAGATTAAATGTATAAAACATGAAATGACCAACAAGAAAAAAAATACTTAATGAAAGAAGAGGCAGTTTGGCCAAAGGTCTAAGACAGTCCCAAAGAGACAAACAAATTAAAAAAACGGTCTTGGTTCGGTCTTCCGTTTACTTAAATAGTGAGGGATAAAGTTTCGTCTTGGATCATTAATAGTTTGAATAGAGCCATTATAATTCCGTTGCGGTTTGGATAACGAGACCTATAAACTAATAAAACAACTTATCTCTTAGCTAACACCATCTTGTGGAACTTAATCCTGGACAAATTGAAGACAGCTAAAAATGTCTTTATTCTTTTTATTTAACTGAAGCAGGTTTCATATTAGTTCATTTTACATGTCAATTTTCAGTTTTTCTGGCATCAAATGCTATGATCTAAGAGGCTATTACGTAGTATTTACCTACCCTTTGTTAGACGCATGCGTTTTATCATCGACATTTATGCGACGGACTTCAAAAGTCTTGAAGATAGCTAAACAATCAATTATTGAAAAAACACAGGAAAGTCGAAATTCGCTTTTCAAATCTTCGATTTATTGTTTATTCGTGTTATATTTTTGCTTTTAATTCTACAATACTTGATTCGTTCGATTTTTTTTTAATTTATTAAACGCATGAAATATTGCAATACCTATCGGCGATGAATGCGGCATGCACTGTGGTCGCTAACCGTCTTTGGCGTATGCAAATGCGTAATAGCCTTGTGCCGTAATTGTTCAAGCGAATGTGTTATGATTTATGAATATGCAATATGAAAAGCAAAGCGCACGGGTGTAGACATAGCGAACAAAGTCGCCTTTGTGGTCTAGCGGTCCAGCGTCGGGTTCGATCTCAGGGTCGGGTAATAGAAAAAATAGAAAATGCATTCAATTTTCTAAAAAAATAACGTTGCCCGGGCTCCACCAACTGGCACCAACTGTAATAGGCTTGCCACCTATCACATTGTGGCACTTATGCCCGATTTCACCAAGAGCCCCTATACTTTAGGGGACCTTTTAGTTACTTACGGGACTGTTTCAATACAAAACCGTCCCCTAAAACACGTTAAAAGGTCCCCTAAATATAGGGGCTCTTGGTGAAATCGGGCATTAGTGTCCTGGTTGTGCCTCTGCCTACTACTTCAGGGATATGGGCCTGAAGATACTTTAAAAGCTTAATCGGGGCTCTACCAACAGTTCTGTATATTTTTATTGATAACATTTTTTTAAAGTAATTAACTTGCATTGGTAAAAGGATTTTAAGATATCTATTGTTTACCAGAAATTGTTTTAGTGCGTTGTTGATCCGATGTCGAGCATTTACCAGCTGCCCTAATCTTCAAATCAGAATACCATAATGGTAAATACTGCTGATATGGCAAAATAATAGACAAATAATATAACAACATACCTACACAGTAATAAGTTACGGTAGAAGTACCCATCTGGATCAGTTGCTGTTGAACTCTTTACTTTAGCCTCAGTCAAGATCCGAGGCCAGGAATGGTAAATTTACCAGCTGCTCTCATCTTCAAATCGGAATACTACAATGGCAAGCACTACTAATATGGCAAAATAATAGGCAAAGAGGAATATTGTACTAAAAATAACTAAAGTAGTGGTATCCATCTGGATGAGTTGCTGTTGAAATCTATAATTTAGCTACAGTCACGCTATTAATGATAAGTGAAGTTGTGTCCGCCTCTTATGGATTGATTAACCAGTTGACCTTCATTTTTAAAAGCCTTTACAAGTTTTAAAAAAATAACACTTTTTTTATTTGTAGGTCTCAGAAGATGTCAAACAATGTGTAGAACATTGGGTGGCTGAAGGTTGGTGTGGTGTAGCTGAAGAAGAAATATTTGATGAACATGGAAATGGTAGTGAGTATTAGCTAGTTAATTTTCCCTCAAACACTTATAGTTTTGCTGAGAGAAAACTTTGCCCTACTGAAAATTGTAGCCGTTCCAATAATGTAGAAGACGTAATCTTGTTTGTATGGAGAGGATATTTGCTCAAGGTGTAATATCCTTGGAATTACGGATGTCCGCGGTCGGAGATTATCAATCATTATTAGTTTCCATTATTACTGAATGTTGTACTAAGAATGTACTTCCGAGTCGTTAGCGTGTACGCCTAACTCGGGTTCGACTCCCGACAGGGTCAGACATTTGTGTGATGAACACCTTGATATCTGTATTCCTATGTCTGGGTGAGTTTATAACGTCATTAATATTTTTATGTGTTAGTATCGTTGACTTACACCCTTAACACAAGCATACGCTTACTTTGCTGTTAGATTTTATTTGTGAAATTTATTTATCTAAAAGATGTCAGATTTGCAATTCCACTGATTAAACTCTTGTGTTTGGATACACGGACTATCAAAACTATACATACAAAATGGTTAGCCTCGTAGATTAGAACAAAATACACCTCACCCATAATTCCTTGTTACCTTTACTTTACTTGTAGGATACCTTTACTTGTTCAGGCGAAGACGACTTCGCCTTCGACGTCAAGTTAAGGTAACATACAAGGGGAGGTTGCGACTCGACCGGATTGGTACTACCGCCTATTCCTATTCCTGCCGCCATAACGTCCAATGCTTGCCGTTGACGTGTTCCGGTTCGAAGGGTAAGGTAGCCAGTAAACTTACTTTTGCGCGAGGCCTAACATCCCCACCTCAGGTTGGGAACGCACCATTACCACCTTTGGTGTCTGTAAGTGGCGTGAACTTTTTACCATCAGGAAATCAATCTGCTTGTTTGCCTTCCAATATCATAAAAAAATACTTAAGGCAACCAAAAATCTGCATTTGTCCGTCCATCCGCCAGTTTGTTTGCCTTTGTCATCATTAAAGTATACAGAATACAGTATACAGTATTACAGTATACAGTATACAGAAACGAAGTTCTTTAAAGCACTAAGCGTGGTGGGCGCGAAATCGAAAACACCATAAGACGACACTTCTTGCTATGGTACAAACCTCGCACCTACCGCAGATCCATCCATAAACCTCTAGGACCGTTTTTCATTATAGAAATTCAGTAAACTGGTTTTAATATCACAGCTTTCATCTGGGCTTTATAATAGTTTTAAACTATTAATAACGGTCTAACGTTCAGTAATTATTTTATACATCATAGTCTTTCACTCAATTTTGCAGTGATTCCCCTGATTTTGATTTCTTTTGATTTGATTTTACCGCTATTTCAGATAGGCTATTCCGGTCGTAGCTTTAGAATTCAGTTTTAATATCATTCCATGCTGTCATCATGTTCCTATTCAAATTGCATTTGTATAATTATGTTATTCACCCAAGGTTCCGTTGCAAACCTCTGGCTGAGATGTTATGCACTTCTAAGCTAAATTTTTAAATGTAGAAACAATTGTATTGTTTTACGTATTTTAAATTTACTATTACTTTAATAACGTTTCGGTTTTCTACAGTATCATCAGGGCTAAAATGTAAACTGTGTACTAAGTACAACGATACAATAAAAAATAAAATAAATAAATATCCCTGGACAAGTTACACAAATTGAATCTAATCCTAAAGTAAGCAAATCAAAAAGTAAGTAAAATTCTAATGCAACCCGGAAATGCGGACATCTAAACGTTGGTCACAGAAATGCCTGCCTTCGTCGGGAATCGAACCTGATCCACGCGGTTGGTAGATGTGATTAGGAGGGTACATTCGCCACTCGACTAACGAGGCTATCAATAATGGGTTCTTTATTTAAAATTAGGAATATTTGAAAGTTTTATTAAGCATCGATAATGGAAAATATTAACCATCTAATTCCCGGTTCCTATATTTAAGAAACGAGTGATTTTGCTTAAGAATTGGCAAAATAGCAAAAAATCTAACTACGGTCGTTCGTTATCATCTGTTAATTCGAAACATCTTGTGTAACTATGAGCAACGCTTTGTCACTTTTATGCCGGGTTCCTATATTCAAAAAACGAGTCGTTTCAATTACGGATGGTAGTACTTTGCACTAAGTAAGATTACCTACTAACAACGGTTGTTAAGTATCTTCACGCCCATATCCCCGAAGAGGTAGGCAGAGGCACAACCAGGGCACCCACGACTAGCCGAAGATACTAAGTCCCATAATGTGATAGGTGGCAAGCCTATCGCCTACCGGGCACGTTTCCAATCCCGACCAAATTTTTTTTTTCTTAGAAAATTGGAAAAATCCAATTTTCTTTTTGTTGGCCGACCCGGGATTCGAACCCGAGACCTCATGCAGTCAAGTCCAACACCCGGACCGCTCGACCACAGAGGCGACAACAAAACAACGGTTGTTCGTTTCCGACTATTGATTCTAAACATTTTTTGAAAATATTGGTAAGGCTCCGTTACTTTTGAACAAACTACGAATGTTTTAGCTGACGGATTACGATTCGTTGATTATAGGAACCGGGCATTAGATAAACTACCAATGGTTATACTAACAGATTACGGTACTTTGATTATAGGAACTGAGCTTAAATCAGGTTATGTTGTCAATGCTCTATGTGTTTTTTTGTATCTGTTTGGTGCTAGTACTTCTTTCTATTAACAAATTCATTTAGTATCTTAAACTGACAGAAAGGAGCTGGAATAAGTATTATAAATATGCTTAGTGTCACCTCTGTGGTCTAGCGATGCGGCGTCGGTCTTGACTTCTTGAGGTCCCGGGTCTGATTTCCAGGTCGGGCAACTAAATAACTAGAAAGTTTGTATTTTCAATGTTCTAATACAGATAACGTTGCCTGGGATTTAATGTGTCCGGTTGACGATAGTCTTGCCACCTATCACATTGTGGGACTTATGCCCGATTTCACCAAGAGCCCCTATATTTAGGTGACCTTTTAACGTGTTTTAGGGGACGGTTTTATATGGAAACAGTCCCATAAGTAACGTTAAAAGGTCCCCTAAAGTATAGGGGCTCTTGGTGAAATCGGGCATTAGTGTATTCGGATAGTTGTGGGTCCCCTGGTTGTGCCTCTGTTTTCCTCTTCGGGGATATGGGCGAGAAGATACTAACTTCGTGTTTATAAATTGTTTTATTCTAACAGCAAGAAAGGACAAGATTTATTAGAACTTAAAGTTTATTTATAACAACTTTTTCAACTAGCAAAATGATTAAACTAACGTTTCAGAAGGTCTTTTCATAAACAAGTTCGCGTGTTAGATACATATCTATTGTCCAGATAGCACCTGCTGAATAACAAATGAGATCCGGGTGAGAGTTCCGGAAAACTTTCATACGGACGTCCCTTTGTGAAGTTGAGGGGAAAAACATAAGTCTTCGCTTCTTTTGTGAAGGACGAACTTATTTACGCCGCTAATCTGTTAAAGTGGAAAATACGCATAAGATTTATATCTTTTCAAAATGGATAACACGTGAAACTGACGCTGAGATTTACCTTTTCAATCCTTATCTTTTCTAATCTAACCACTTATAGATGCTTGATTTTAACAAACCTTAAACGGTCTAATATTTTCAAATATAATAAAATATTGTTTAAAATTTAAATTAAATAATTATATCTGGACAAAACAATACAAATAATTAATGTTACGAGTTTATATAGAGAGTTAATTATGTTTACAGAAAAAAATAAGTAATCCCATCTTCAATAGAAACTAATGTAGGTAATTAATTCTTTTCAGAGACGGGAACGTTAAAAAGTGTTTTTTTTTTAAGTTTATGACTTATGTTTTTTTGAGTTGAATTAGTTAATCGTATCGTTTTAATTCTTATCTATACAATTTCGTTAACTATTAAGTATTACATATAAAAGTTATTATTAATTATTCATTCTCAAAAGTATAGTTTTAGATATCGATCGACGAGCATATTATGTATAAACCCTTAAAAGCAATTTATGAGTTACTTACTAGTTTCCATTACGATTGATGATATTAAGAATAAAAGTGAGACTTAGGGCAACGACACATTAGGCGAAAGAACTCTTATAAATCACACGTTTTAAAGCTGATGACATATTGTATGCATACATGTACGCACCGTGTGAAGCCAGCTTATCAAATGACGTTGAAGCAATGTTACAGATCTATGTTTTATTTCTGTCAGTATGCGTGGTATCAGCGAAGACTCTCCCGTTCGAGGTGTTGTCGGCGGTTCGAGAACTGTGCGCCACTGCCCCTGCCTCTATGCACTCCGCACATGATCCGCCGCCGCAGCTACTGGAGGCCTACCAGTGAGTACATACCTTTTTCTTTAAGGCTAAAGACCCTTGCCCTCTACTTCGGTTCTCTCATTGAATATCAGTTATAACCCACCAACTCTTACTTGTCTAATTCAAGGCACTTAATCCACTAATTTTCCATGTTCCTATGTATTTTATACTAACACTTTACTTCCTCGTGTTCCACCTTTCCTTGATAAACTAATCTTAAGTATCTTCAAAAGTATCTTCACGCCCATGTGCCCGAAGAATTAGAAAAACCCAATTTTCTTTTTGTTGCCCGACCCAGGATTCGAACCCGGGACCTCATGCAGTCAAGTCCAACAACTGAACCGCTAGACCACAGAGGCGACCACGTACATAAAACATCAATCGTGTCTGTAAGCCACGGTTATGTCTTACCATGCTGATATATCATACAAAAAAGCCCTTAGGAACATGTATATTTGACCTAATCTACTACCTACCAATGTCCTAATACTTTGGATCTAATTCACTGTTTCCTTATACCTAGTTCTGTTCTAGTTCTGCCTGGTCCCGATTAGTAATACATTACTCACTAAGATAATACAAACAGGGACCATCATTTCGTAGTTTAACCTGAAATCTGAAATTACATCGTAATGATTTTTTCACATACGCTCAGCGCCTTATGAGCTTAAACCAACATCTTAAGTTTAAATTATGTGTATTACAAGCTCGAATGTTTAAGTAAATCGGGATTACTTGATCAGCGCAACACGAACTCTTGTTACATATTTTAAGATTCGAGTTTGCGTTTTGTACATCAGTGTGTCTTCTTTAGCTAGTATTGTTACTTATTCTGTGCCATAGGTCAATATTCACAATTTATAGACCCCACAGACGTTATCCTGTCTTAACTTTAATTTATATAAAATTTGTCGCCTCTGTGGTCTAGCGGTTCAGTTGTTGGACTTGAGTGTGTGAGGTCCCGGGTTCGAATCCCGGGTCGAACAAAAAGAAAATTGTAGTTTTCCAATTTTCTAATAAACGTTGCTCGGGATTTGTATGTGCCCGGTGGGCGATAGGCTTGCCACCTATCACATAGTGAGACTTAGTGTCTTCGGCTAGTCGTGGGTGCCTTGGTTGTGCCTCTGCCTACCTCGTCGGGGATATGGGTGTCAAGATACTGAAAATACTGTATTTTTGTCATATTTTAAATCTTTTACCGCCCTTTTAATAAACGTATATTAAAGTACTTCAATAATTAGTGGACGTCACAATTTGTATTACAGTACAATAAAGGTTATTTCAACTTAAACCTTGGAGTATCTATGTTAATGGATACGATGGCTAATGTCCCGCTCAACTATTTTTTTATTTCGTAAGAACCTTCAACTGACAATAATTATCAAAACAAAAAAAATAGCAAACTTGTTCACGCATGTGGTGATGACCAATGAATATATTAAAATTAATGGTTAGGTACCGATTCCTTATTTTAGCAAAGCGGCTGTGATTGAGTAAAATGTGCAATAGACACTATTATATTTAATGAATGAATGAATGAATGAATGAATGAATGAATACACTTTATTGTGCATCAAAATTTACAACAAAATACACACTTTTACACTTATAATAATATTTAACTTAGGTGGACAAAGGCGGTCTTATCGCTTTAGAGCGATCTCTGCTAGACAACCTTAGAGTGAAGGAAACAATTTAAGTAATTTAAAAACTAAGATAGGGCTTCATAAAAGAAACTTATGTTAATCTAATAAAATAATGTTTTATTTTATATAAAATATACACTTTAAATACTGTTTATTGTTTATTAAAAATATTTAAAAAAGCTGTTGTATGCTATCTTTAGCATAGTTAGCAAAGTATCAGCTGCTGGTTATTTTTTAAACAAATGGATTATAATATTTTATGTTTAAAGCGTCTCCTGTACATTTTACTCAAATAAAGATAGCGGATTTGCGATTCAAGACTATACACTACTGCACTACACATTGCCATTCACAGAATCAATATGCTTTAGATGTTGTAGATAAATATTACCAGACAATCCAAACAGCGAGTATAACGAACTATCTCCGCACCATCGATATTCCTGAAACTAGCCGTGTTCTACAAAATGCAATATCCGGCGTCCGACATTTAATTTAAAATTAAAATTCGAGTATCGGATTTCCTTTAAAACTACAAACATCCTTTTTTTTATGATATTGGAAGGCAAACAAGCAGACGGATTTCCTGATGGTAAGAAATTCGCGCCGCCTAGTGACACGAAAGGTGGTAATGGTGCGCTGCCAACCTGAGGCCGGGACGTTAGGCCTCGAGCAAAAGTAAGTTTACCGGCTACCTTACCCTCTAAACCGGAACACGTCATGACGTGATGGTGGCAGGAATAGGAAAGGCTTGAATGTATATGTACCATAATAGTTCTGAAGTATTTAAAGTAACTTAACTAGTGATTTTAATATTATTTAAAAGTGTAATTTTCACCCAGTGGCGTAGATAGGCGTGGGTGAAGTGGACATACAATCTCGCAATTAAAATAAAATATCTAGAGCAAGTGGTCTAGCGTTCCAGGTGTTGGACTTGATTTCATGAGGTCCTGGGTTCGATCCCCGGGTCGGGCAACAAAAAGAAACTGCGGTTTTCCCAATTTTCGAATTAAAAAAATGTTGCTCGGGATTAGATGTGCGTCCAGTTGGCGATAGGATAACCACCTATCACATTGTAGGACTTAGTGTCTAGGGCAATGTAAGGCTAGTCGTAGGTGCCGTAGTCGTGCGTCTGCCTACCTTTTCGATGATAAGGATGTAAAGACCCTTAACTTTAACTACTAAACAAATTAAGCTTCAATGGAGGAATGCATGCAAATAAAGTATAAGTACAATAAGTAGTTATAATCTCTTATACCTAATGCTGATGAACTGCATGCATAGCGTATAAATCGCATATCATGCAAAGTAAGATCTAGATATTCATTATGGAGTAAAAGTTTTAAGAACATCTCAGCAGATAAAAGGATATAGTTCAACACAATCCAAGGCAAATAAGGAAAACCCACGGTGCTGATCTTTCTCGGGATACAATTATACTTACGTTGAGTTTGCAGTTGGGTCATACGCCTCTTTATTTTTTGTGTTATATATTATACACAGGCCAACACCATTTTGGGCCGTTTTGCGGGGTAAAAGATGCGTTTTGCTGATCCACTAATTATTTGAATGTGACCTCATTGTACTATTTCGAAGTCAGATGGAGATTGATTTTCATTCTTTTAACGCCGGGTATATAATTACAGTCCGTGAGTGTGTGCGTACAGTACAAGTGTTTTTTTTTTATTTAAAAATATGAATGAAAACCAAAAGAAATTGTCGTTAAATCAACATCATTACCCTAGATAAAATAAACGAACGCAAAATTTATAAAACTTCTCCAAATCAAAACTTATAAATATTAAAAACTATAACTTATAAGTTTACAAAACTTATAAGTTTGTACTAGAACCGACATGAAAGTAAATATTATCAATTCGATTGTACGTTTTTATTAATTTTTTTTTTATGTTTGTTACGAAAATACTCACTTAATAAATAGATTTTCGCATTTCTTCCTTCTAGTCTCGAAAAAAATGCGTTTCACATTATAAAATCCCTCGGGATTTTCCTTAAAATTTTTGTAGCTCTCCAATCCCGCTATTTTATATTAAAATTAAATGAAACAGTATCTGAAAATTAATTTAAACACAACAAACGTTTGATGTTTCAAATCTGAGTGTTTTAAAGATAAAAGTAATCAAAATGACTTTGCTTGAGAGTTCAAACAACCAATAAAAACAAGGATACATCTGCTTCAATCAAAGTCATTTGTGAGTGTTTTGGTATTTAATTAAAACACACAGAGTAGAGTTGTAATTTCGCTTTATTTATATTACTTAATTTATACGGACATACTTTATAACATTTTGTATAATAATTAATAATTTTATATTCAGATATGACATCAAGATTTTTACATTATTAAAACGAATTTGTTTTAAATTGTACCTATCTGCAATATCTACAATCCCTTTTGGTCATTTCATCACACTTTTTCATTGCGTCACGTATGAATGAATGGACCAATTTTGGTCATTCTTTTTTTGATATTACTTATGTTAGTATGTCCTATTGATTTTGCAGATATTAGTATCTCCCCTCTATATTGATCTATTTTAATAAATCATGTTTTATATTTTAAGTTCTTTTTATATTATCAGTTAGCAATGAATCCCATGTGCTACTTCATAACAAGGACCCTGCCCAGACATCTGTAACACAAGTAGTGTTACCATACATAGTAGACATACGGACAGACTTATAGACAGAAATACACTTAAGTCCAAAGAAAATTATTGAATTTGCAATTTACCGCCAAGAAATGTATACGTATTATGACGTTCAAAACAGGAAAAACAGTACGCTATGAACGAATCGGACTTACTGGAATCCAAAAATATTCTGCTACACAACGTACACCACTGAACTGTTTTGTTACCACCAACAATACACACACTACTGAAATCTAATTTAGCTATATTCTGCTCGTCGTTCATGAAGTGCAGTCGAACTCTCCTCAATTATCCGGAAAATTGCAAATTAAATAATTTTATTTGGGTTAAAGTATGGATGTCCGCAACGTAACGCCTTATTGTATCAATTTTCAGAAGTACGCTTATTAAATGTCTATCCGAACCCGGTTTTATCTGAACCGGCTTAAACTACACACCGGCCACGGACGTACCCACCAAATTTGGAAGACCCCATCACATACTATCGGATCCCGCCAAACTGACAACGAACGCAAACGCGAGCCTCCCTCCCAATTCCAACACAATAAGTAAAGTCACACGTAGCACCACACTACGCCGTCGCCTTCGGTGTCTGCTACGAAGAGTTCTTTTCCGTCCGTCACCTGACGCCGAGCGACGAGGCGTAACCTCTCCAATCGATCCACCCAGTAACCAGAACGCTTATTTAAAATAGTCCGTTTTGTGGCAGACTGAGTCAGTAATAGTCTAAGATCCGAAGATAGGTCCAACTACACCGAGTTGATAATAGGATGAAACCAACTTTAGAAAGCAAATTTAGAATATTATCACAAAATATATTAAATATGGGCCTAGAAAAATATGGACATTTTTTTTATTTTTTAAAATGTTTTTTATTTATTAATTGGTGCAATATTAAGATTTTATCCCGAGTTAAAGTAGGTATAAGACGAAGTTGCAGAAGTTGGGTTGTCTGTTATTTATTTGGATTGCCAGGTATAAACAGATAATTATTGTCGATGCTAGTTACTTTCACGGGATCAGATAATAGAAAAAACAAATCATCATCTGTGCAGATTTATTACAATTTTTACATTTTTTATTACAATTTATGTTAATATATAGGGTTGCCTGAAAAAAAATTGGAAACATGAAAAAAATTTTTTTTAATAATTAGTAATACTCGGTCCAGAATTTGTTTAGGCAACCCACTTTTAATATGATCGCTAATATACTTCCTTGACTGTATAATATGTTTATTCAATTATCAGCTCGGTGTAAATCGATGTAGGTTCGGATCTTCTACTATAAGTTGAATACGGTATCTACAATCTTTTAAAAATAGAAATGATGCCTTATTTGTAATGCACGAAAAAAGATATAAACTAGTAGCTTAGATATCATTAATCACTCGCAAGCTGAAATCACTCAGTGACAATTCAAAAAAGTGCCCTAAACACTATTTATACCTAATAGCTTACTCACCGTGATTCTACGAAACGTTATGTAACATACATCCAACTATTCAATTAGATGAGACCTACAAAGCAAACTATTTTCCTAGAAAATATTTACAGATCACATTTGTTGTTTTACGAGGCGTGACATCAAGCATTATTACGCTCTTCGCTTCTAAATATTTTCGGTTTACTGCGATATAGTTAGGGTTGCCACAGTTATAAAAAAATGTTCTAAGAAATCAGCAATAAATCTGTTGAGTCTATTGTGTGCTTCTTCGGTTAACGGTCTATTTCAATTACTAAGATAAATAAGGGCTACTGAAGATTAGATAATGGGCAAATACTGCTATTTTTCAATAACTAGAAAATATCTTAGCAACATAACGTAGTAGAGCTATCTCTACCTGTAGATAGGTGATTGAAATTGGAATTAGATAGGAAAATTATTCCCCTTTAGTAGCTATTAAAATAAGGCAAAAGGTTTTAATTTGCAAAATAGAACTACAATACAATTAAATCTTAACGAAAAACGAATTTTCTGTATGTGTTTTTGTATACTTTATTTATTAATCAGCACAAAGAAATTTGTCTCCTTATTTATTTGTATCGTAAAAAGCCTTTCCGTCATAATTTATTTTTACAGCCCCTTAAACTGAAAGTCAATGACTAAGTTTTTATGAATTTTCTGTTTAATTGCCACCCTTGCTTTTCTGTGACCAAAAATAATTACTTTTTTTATTAGAGTCCAGACATTAAATTTATTGCAAAACACTTAAACATCAGGTATCAAACATTAGATATTACAGTTTTTGTAACAATGCTTAACTTTTACCACCACACATAATGAAATTTAGTCCCCCGGCCGCGTGTAATAAATTCAAAACTGCTAAATGGGCTTTTACAAGATTTTTATCAAAATGGATTTGTCTAGGTTTTGTGGTAATTGCTTGAAATGTAATTTTGTTTGACATGTTGGAAAATTCTGGCCCATTTGAAGCTTTCATCGAAGAAGCTGCACAAATAAGCTTATATACCCTATCTGTTTTCTTTTAACAATTGTGCAGATTTTGTTTGAACAAAGAATTGATAGTTTGGTTTTGGTAGCTATATATACAACAACTACTGGGTTTTGATATATTTGTCCACCAATTTTGATTAATGTGTACTGCAATAAAAAATTGTAACGATTACACTATGCATTGAGCAAAGATAAGCTTAACCACTAAATTAATAGTAGAAGAAGTAAATTGAATTAAAAATCATGTCTGTTTGGGACCTTGTAAATCGAAAACAACGAAAGCTTGAATTATTTAAACACATGTGACAACCCTAGACATTGTCAATAGAATAAATAAATTGAAGACAACATATTGCTTTTGTTCAATTTAAAACAAAGTTTCGTGATGTGTTTATTTATGGAGCTATGTATTACAAATACATATATGTCAAATTCTTTTTAATATAAATTTAGCCTTTGTGTTTTTTCTCGACTTTTAAATGTATATCATTAAAATTGCTTGTGACGGAACCCTTTGTGCTATTACCATTTATTATACGGAGAATTTCTAAAGCAATGCTTCAATGTAGGCATTTCATTTTTTGAAGACATTGATTTTAAGAAATCAGGGGGCTGACTATTTAACTCGGTTGCCCACTAAAAATGGAAAAGTGTACATCAAATAGCTTTCAAATGACGTGTTTAATAATATTTGCTATCTCCAGTGAACAACAGAAATACAATAGAGATAGCAAACACAAGTGACGTCATTTGATGTACACTTTTGCAGTTTGAGTTGGCAACTGAGATACGTAATCACACCCTAGGAAGCAATAAAAAATCAAAATCAATGAAAAATAAAAACTTCTCACTATAATGAATTTGTAATACAGAGAAAAGACTGAAGTGATGATGATTTATCCATTAAGTTTGAATAATATTTGTACAAGTTTGTATTGCAAGTCGTACATTTTCGAAAAAGTCTTCACGCCCATATCCCCAAAGAATTAGGCAGAGGCACAACCATGACACCCACGACTAGCCGAAGACACTAAGTCCCACAATGTGATAGGTGGCAAGCATAACGCCAATCAGGCACATATTCAATCCCGGTGAACGTTAGTTTTATTAGAAAAATAGCTGTTCCGGCGAACTTCATTTCACTTGTCCAGTTTGCATGGACAAAAATGAAATGTTTTTCGTAGTTTCTTCGCAGTCGAACGGAATTAAAAGTAATCTTTGTCCTTTTCTTGGTTCGAACCTTTAATTAAAAATAATTACGCTTTCTCTTTTTTTTCCGACCCAGAGATCAAGCGTCTCCTCTCCTTCTTCTTGTTCTTTTTTTTACATTTTTTGTCAGGTTTTGTGAGTCTTTGTTTATGTCCTTGAATTATAGGACGTTAGCGCTCATCAAGCCACATACAAGTTCAGTATAAATACAGTGAAAGTGTATTGTCTCTGTCATCAAGAGACTTGAACTTGACTTCATGAGGTCCCGGACTCGATCCCCGGGTTGGGCAAAAATGTGTTATAAATTTTGTAATAAAAACAACTTTGCTCAATATTAGGTACTAGCTTTCCACTCGTCACGCTGTATTCAAAACGCAAATTAATTGTAATTTACGATTTTTTTATCAAATAAGAGTTCGGTAGACTTCTTATCTGATCGTCTACTTGTTTGCCTTCCAATATCAAAAAAAAAATATTGGTATCTACTTTATTAGTTAAAAAAATATGTTTGTGTCACTTTTAATCATTGTTTAATCAATTCATATTTTTAAATGAAGAAACACTTGTGCTGTTTACGTATCACGTACGATGCGATAAAGGCACGTTTACACGGTGATACGTAAAACAGTAAAAGTGTTTCTACGTTTATAAATATGTATATTGGATGTTTTAACAATCCTTGACAATGGAAAATATTGAGTATATTTAATAAAGTTATTGTTTTAGGTGGTTTGAACCTTTAATCGACAGATGGCTGGCCGTCACTAAAACCATGGCATTACAAAGGGTACGGACTGCAGTTGAACTAGGTGGGTATAATTGTATTAAATAATACTAAAATTAAATTAATTAAAATCCCCAAAAACCTAAAAATATATGCAGTGTAGTTAAGAATTATCTCAAACTAGTCAACTTTAAAACAAAAAACAGCATCGAAATCTGTCTTTGTGTTCAAAAGTTATGATGCCATTGACAAACACACGGACACTAAAATATAGCAAACTTATAACAACCCTTTATCCGTCAGTGGGTTAAAATAGGAAAGGAATGGTGGCTTTAATGATTCAATATTTATCTTTAAAAAATATAGCTACTATATTTTTCAAACGAATGTTATCACATTTAACTTGTATTGAACTATTTTCAAATTTAGGCATCTATACGAAGACGTAATTATTTGTGAAATAAAAAAATAACAATACATGAATCCTCAATAATGTTATAAACAATAATTTTATAAGACAATTGTTACATAAATACTTTATACATCTAATGTGTTCAAAAAATAAATTAAAATAAAATAAATGGAAATGTCATCTAAAAAGTGCTTACCGATAATAAAAACAAAGTACTTATCATAAGATATTGTTGTAGGAAATTGAAATTGAAATTGAAAAAAGATTTTATTACGTAGATCTATACAAAGATTCTTGTAACGCAAAGGAACTTTACTTTTGGAGCTCACACTTTAGAAACTGACATCAGAATGAGGTATCATGAAATATCAGTTAAGTTCCGATTGACTAACGGCCAATGTTAATAATATTTCTCTAAAGATGGATTTCAAGCAATCTAGATAGCTGCGTATCCGCCGGGCTATCCTATACCTAATTGCCATATTTATCCTGTCCACAGATACGTTATTGGCAAGCGATAACATAAAAATGGATCAAAATATCAATCTTAGACAGCAAGTTTTGGATTAGAATTGATTATTAATATTGGCCGTAAGAAACACGGTTTTTACTCGCGCCAGCGACGTTCTACGTTCTCGTTCTTTTGATGTTCCTATTCCACGCACATTCCTTTATGAGAAAAGACAGAAAACAAATTCACGACTCTCCTGATGATAAGAGACAACCACTATATATAGCGTACAAGTTTCAAGTTTTCATTGGAGATTTATGGAGGACTTTTAGATTGCTGTGACCGGGTGGTCAGGCCTATAGTACAAGTTCACCGGCTAATCTACCCTTCCGGGCCAGAACAAGACACGGCCATAATGGCGGCAGTGTTCAATAAAGCAGTGGATCTCTACCCGATAAGTTGCTGCAGAATACCAGTGAGTCAGTTCCACCACCGGTTACTTAGTAGTGAATGGTTTTTACTTTAAAGGTACTAGCGGTAAATCTGAAGCGCTCACTAAACTTATTGCTACTTAATAAAACTTATTAATTATAAACTAATTATAACGTATTGCTATCTTCTTTCAACGTAAGTAAACGAAAGAGATACAATTTATTTACAAGTGTTTCACTTGTACTTTCCACAATATTTTTTAATTTTTATGGTTTAGCCAACCGGTTTCGCTATACAAGCATCATCAGTGTTTCTAAATAAATTGTATCAAGAATGGAATTCCGCCAAGCATCGACGATAAGAAGTACAGAAACTAATAGAAAGAGACTTAACGCGTTTGGTGCTGTGAGATAAGTTTGCACACGAGATTTCTACAGACGTTGAATTTATAGGTTTTGGAATACGTTGGTTAAAAACGTCACAAGTTATTATGTTCTGTTTGACATGACTTATTTGACATGTCTAAAATATTCCATCTCTTTCATTTTAATTAAATTGGAAAAGGATACCCGCCAAAAATTTGAGTGTAATGCATGGTGTAACTACCTCAATCACGTCAGCTTTCAAATAATAAATCTTAAATGAAATCTGTTCATCCGTTCAAAAGTTATGATGCCACAGACAGACAAACAGACACACACAAAGACACAGCAAACTTACGTCATCCTTTTTTCCGTCGGCGGTTAAAATTAAGTTTAGTTAGTGCTCAACAGAATTAACATTATTATTAAATAATCGCAGTGAAATAGCTCTTTAATTGCCGTTAAATTATGTTAATCAGCAGATTAACTTTACACTTTTTACAAATTTGTAAACCGGAAAACTTATTAGTAGAACAAGCGTTAAAGTTATAATAAATAAGCTTCAATAAAAAATCAAAACAATACACAAACATTCCACGGTAATCTTTTGTCTGGGGCACATAAAAGCTTTCGTGTCGGGCGACCGTTTAAAGCCGATGCTTATCTAAATGGTCGCCCTCGCTCAGGGTGTGAACCTTTACCTTTTGCCTCCAACAATTAGGGATGCCCTTTCGTTCCCTAAGCAATATTTTCTTTTTTAATTTGTGGTTAATTAACATAGAATTAATGAGTTCTACAAGATTAAATCTTTTTATGTATTTCTAAGTGTAACTAACATACAGTAGCACTATTTAAATTATGCGCTTCCCCTATATTGGTCAAGCTTCGGAAATCCGAATGTATTTAAAAGATATAGATATAGAGTATTTATTACACATAATTAATCATTTCACTTAATTTAGATTAAGTCAACCAATTTAAAAATAAAAGTTTAAAGTGTAGAAAGAGTAAAAAGTGTGAATCCGAAGCGCATAATTAAAATAGTAGTACTGTACATACGTTTCTGTTTTTTAAATATGTGGACACATATGGTATTTTACTATTTTGTTTTTGCTATGAAATATTAGTAAATCCGCATTTAATAGTTTCACCCACACAATGTAACACAATTAGCAATCCTGTGGATTATTTTCATTCAGTTATAAACTAGAATTATGTATTTCGCATTTGAGGCAGACAAGCAAACAGATTTCCTTAAGATAGAAATAAATAATGAGTTGCCTATAGACACTAACCGTTTTATTAACCGACTCCGAAAATGGGAGCAGGTTTTCAATTCGACTGTATGTTTTACATACATACATACATACATACATACATGCACACACACACACATACATACATACATACATACATACATACATACATACATACATACATACATACATACATACATACATACATACATACATACATACATACATACATACATACATACATACATACATACATACATACATACATACATACATACATATCTTCACGCCAAGTCCTTTACGGTATAGCAGAGAGTATCTAGTGCCAGACCTCACGATCCTGACAAACCTGCCTTGCTTCCTTCACATTCATAACCCCTTTTCATACAAACATGCCGGTTTTGGAGTCTCTTGACACCACCCTCAGATAATACCCGATTGATCTGATCGTGAATTCGCCTTGGTCTCCCCGGATACCTACGCCCATCCACATTCGCATTGTATATCTGTTTTGTCAATCTTTCATCATGTCTGTGTATGTTTTACAATATAAGTATTTTATTTTATTTGTCGATATTTCGGCATAGGCCGTGATCACGAATAAAATATGTCGTACGATAAATATAATATGATAGAATAAAATATATCCCGTATAAATAATTAAAATGTTAATAATAGGCGACAAATTAAGTATAAAATCCTACGTTTTTTAGTATATATGTTACGCAATTACTCGTCCAATATTCAATCGATTTTGATGGTTCTTTCCTAGAAATATAGATAACGATTTCGAGGTGGTCCCTAATTTTATCATGACCCGACTAGTTGAATTATGATTAAGTTTTTGAATAATACTTAATAGTGCTTAATTTTTAAAACTTATGTGAAATGTTCAGTTATCTCCCCCCTCCCCGTCAAATTACTTTCTGACAGAAAAAAATAGTGTTATAAATTTGACATGCCTATGTGTTCGTGTATGTATGGCTGCGGCATCACAACTTATAAAAGGAGGGATTGATTTCGATGCCGTTTGAAAGTTGACGTAATCGAGGTGGTTCTTAACTATATTACTGTTTAGGTTTAGTTTAGTATTTTCAGTTAATGCTTATTTAAATACGTACTATTTTCTGTACAGATCGTCCCATAGAAGGTGAACACTACGTTAAACATAGTACTTCATCAGTTGACACAGCTGCTTGGTAAGTTTTTTAAATCTTTATTAGTATTGAATTTGAATAAAACTAACCTAGAAAGTACTTAAGCACTATTTATTTAAATAAGCTTAAGATATTCTTCAAATATCTTCTTAGGTGGAGAAAGCATTCGTTGACCGTTCAAATAATAAAAGAGATAGTAAACTATTTTGTTCGTGTAAAATTTAGGGTCAGATTAAAAATTATTTTCTAGACGCTGTAACTTCGAATTATTTACATAACTTCAAGCCACTTCTTACCTATAACTTCACGCCTTGCCTCTGTGGTCTAGCGGTTCAGTTGCTGGACTTGACTGCATGAGGTCCGGTGTTCGAATCCCGGGTCGGGCAACAAAAAGAAAATTTTCCAATAAAACAAATGTTGCTCGGGAT
Source organism: Calephelis nemesis (assembly GCA_002245505.1). Taxonomy (NCBI): domain Eukaryota; kingdom Metazoa; phylum Arthropoda; class Insecta; order Lepidoptera; family Riodinidae; genus Calephelis; species Calephelis nemesis. The sequence goes on from NJDD01001059.1 coordinate 90,952, forward strand.
AGAATATGTGCCCGGTTGGGGCTTGCCACCTATATCATTGTGGGAGATAGTATCTTCGGCTAGTCGTGGGTGTCCTGGCTGTGCCTCTGCCTACCTCTTCGGTGATATGTGGGCATGAAGATACTTTTTTTCTAAGTAAAATTAGTATGGTGTTGGTCCGAGCTCCTATTTAGAATAGAATAGAATTTGCCTTCCTGCCAGACAGCTCGTAAAAGGCGAGCATAGGTTTACCGTCACTAGCACCGTGACATCTAACTTGGTGTTAGAGTTTCGCAGCGACTTAACCGGATTGGTAACACCGCCTTACCTATTCCCTCCGCCATAACGTCACGTGTTCCTGTTCGGAGGGTAAGATAGGCGGTAAACTTACTTTTGCTCGAGGCCTAACATCTCGGCCTCAGCTTGCCAACGCACCATTACCACCTTTGATGTCTCTGGACGGCGGGATTTTCTTACCATCAGGAAATCCGTCTGCTTGTTATTTTATATCATAAAAAAAATATGCTAAGATAAGTACTCGTAATATGATAAGTATGTAAGTATTTTTTTGACATTCAAATAAACCCGCCTTTTACAAAACAAAATTTCTAAATTATCTAAGTACTTAACACTGAGTTAGCGCCTAACTAGGGTAAAATCACCTTAAATTTGACAGTTTTACTTGATATTAAATGTAGCCCGGGAATATGCAAGTGGCCCTTACTGTATTTGCATATTGACAAAATAACATGACCTAGAAAAATAAAAAATCACTTATTTAATAACATTTATTTTAAAATTCGATGTTCACCTCTGTGGTCTAGCGGTCCCGCGTCGGTCTTGACTGCTTGAGGTCCCGGGTTCGATACCCGAGTCGGACAACAAAAACAGAAAATGTGTATTTTCAATTTTCTAATAAAAATAATGTTTCCTAGGATTAGATATGTGCCTGGTTGGTGATAGATTTGCCACCTATCACATAGTGGAACTTAGTGTTTTCCGCTAGTCGTGGATGCCATGGTAATAACTCGGTATACCGCTTCAGGGATATGGGCGTGAAGATATTTTGTTATATTAATTTTTGCCTTTTCAGTGCTAAGCTTACTTTAACATAAATACTAATCCTATTTGATTCTGTTTCATCATTTTAAAGTTAAATTAGATAAAAGTTAAAATCTGCATAATGTTCCATCAAAATCTATATTGCTGGCGCCAAGATATTCGTATCTTCAATACGCGTAAAATATCACCTAATAATGAAGCTACGAGCAATAGAAACGAGAATATTGTTGTATGAAAAAACCCACTTCAAAATAACGCTCTTTTTAATGTTAACAAGAATCTTATAATGTTATATAAAAGATGCTAAAGCATACAAATATTTTTTAAGAGGCAATTAAGTTACGAAAACAAATTTAATGCTCAATAATAAACGCCTACGTTTCCATATAAATAGCCTCTACCCCGGGATTTCTTTGAATTACCAGGAATCGAAAATGTATATTATAAAGTATCCCTGTATCATAAAGATCAGAATAAATATAGACCGCCTCGTTGATCGAAGGATTAACGTATATGCCTAACGCCTTTACAAAGCCCAGCTTTAATCCTCAACACTATTTATGATATAGAGTTTCTGTTAGTAGGGTGATAAAAAGATTTATTGTGGTATATAATATACAAGGTCCAAGCAAAGCAAGCGTTCAAATTTTTATACCGTGTTCATTACATGTAATACTAGCAGCTCCGGCGAACTTCGTTCTACCCGTTTAATATAAATGAAAAAAAAAATATTTTTTTAGTTTCTTCACAGTTGAACGGATTGAAAAGTATCTTTTGTCCGTCTCCTGGTTCCTGGCTACCTACAAATTTGTAACAAAATCTATCTAGTGTTAATAACATGAGATTTTTTTGTATATACAGATAAGATATAAACGTGAAAAAAACGTGCTTTTTTGACTTAGGGCATATGAAATATTTTCTGCTTCTAATTCACTTAATAAAGTCAATAAAGACATGATATATTTTATACAATGTGACACCAAGTGGGTCTCTGATGGTAAGAGATAAATATGACCTATAGCCTACCATTGATGTTATAGGTGCATCGCTTTTCTATAGCTGGGGTATCAGGTCTTGTGTGTAAATCTACCGGCTACTTTCCATACTGGAACACGACCGTAGGAAATATTGACATTGTGGTGAAGGGAATAGGTAGATATAGCCGTGGATCCATGACCAGGCAAGGTGCTGAACATCACTCTACCACAAATGTCCTTATTGGTGCCCCATTCAACCTATGCTCACGTTTTACCAGCTACAATACAGAATGGCACACGGTCTCTTTTGATATAGGGACCCGGAACAACACAAAGATTATCAATAGCATGAGTAGCTTATGCTAAATTTATTACTCGTACAAACACTATGTTTTTGGAGTATTTTGAGACCTCTTAAAATTTGAGTGATTTGGCCATGGAATGCCAATTTAAGTTATCCCGAATTAAGAGTAAGCCCTTATTTTGCTAATAAAAAGGTTTCATATTTTACATTTGCTGTTTTATTATGTTATAGGAAGTCAAACAAGCAGACGGATTTCCTGATGGTAAGATGTTATAATGTATTTCCGCAAAGTGACATCTAATTCGATGAAATCAAGTCTTCCTGGTGGTTGTATAGTAAACACTAATGGTAGAGAACTATTAACATTCCTATTAATCTTCCTATCACGATTATTCGATTTCTGTCAAACAGTTTATACCATATGCGATTGGTGTGGAGGACAATAGGCGGGATAGAAGAGGGCACGGTGGGTGGCAGTCTCCGACTCCTCGAGGCGGCTTGTGCCACCGCTCTACACTACGCCGACTTGGTACACGGGGCGCTTGCGGATCAAGGATATTACGAGAACCATGGTGAGATGTTACTTTACCTTTATTTGACGCAAAAACCAGCTGCTTGTATCGACCTGTATATACCGAAGAAGTTAGCATAAAAAATGACCGGTGTAATAGAAGGCTCGGTAAGCAATAGTTTCTAACTTTTTGAGATAACTTCTTCACCTATTTACTGGCTTACGAATAAAGGGACCATTACGAGAATCACCATATGTGGGGAAGAGTTATTACGGTAAATGTCTTCGTAAGGGCGACTCCACGTTGTTAGGTTAAATGTTTAACAGTGAGTTAACTTCCGACTAAGCTAAAATTAAGTAACTAAGTTTTAGCAAGCGCCGGGAAAATATCAAATACGTCATGAAAATAATTATTATTAATTTAAATACAAGGATTCATATAAAACAAAGTCGCTCCTCTGTCCCTTTGCATGCTTAAATCTTTAAAATTACGCAACGGAATTTGATGGGTTTTTTTTAAAGATAGAGTGATTTTAAATAGGAAGGTTTATATTATATTTTATACCGGTGCAAAGCCGGGGCGGGTAGCTAGTAACAGATATTTGAAACATGTCATGATAGTGAAACTAATTAACATGTAAAACGTATTTGAATTTTCCAAACTGAATATTAATTAGTTTATAATAGATTCAGTCACAGACATGGCTCAGAGCGACACGTGCTTTGATTACTCTAGTCACAGCAAATATTTATTTTAAGATTATTAATCTAATTTACTTAAGGCAACCAAACATCTGCATTTGCCCTTCATCTACAAAATTAAGTACACAAAAACTGAGTATTTTCCTCGATTTGTCTAAGATCACATCGTGAGATTCAAACTTGGTGATACGAGTTCAAATATCATTATTTTAATTTTAAAATATTTTTTATCAAGACAAAGAAATCGATTTACGTCATCAAAATATAATACATTCGAACGTATCCTCCTACTTTTTTCGAATTCGTTTAAAAAGTCATTTTCCCAGTTTTCCTTGTCATATGGTTTAATGAAAAAGCAATCAAAAATGTCTATGTTATCATGACAAAAACGAAAAGAAATTTACCAATCTATTTAAGGCGTTCTCTAGTAGTGTGAGTTTGGCAGAACGATGTTTGTAAGGGAGTTAGTGAAAAAAGACGTGTGGCACTCGGATACTGCCGCGGTAAAGCTATTGCATAAGCAGGCATGACTCACCAGATTCCGGGGCGAAGGAGGGGGATTAGGCATGCGCAGTAACGGCGGTACAACCAATGCCACCTAGAGGCGAGCTGCTGAACTAAAGACACAAGCGTGATCAAAAAGTGATTACAAGTTCTGCTATTCATCAATAGATGGCAAAACTAAAAAGTATCACCGCTGTGCCGGTCGGAGTGGGGGTGTTAGGTTATTTTCGTTACAGAATTTCTGGGTTCGGCCTCCAAGCTCAAGATTCGCGATAGAAACTATGCAATAGCTTAAAAAAATATTCTACTTCCAGGTTACTGATTGAGCTATGTCTTTGGATGTATATGCAAATAAGATGATGATGCAAAATTATTATAGCATGGAGATGATCTGATGTTGAAATTGGAGGGTGACCACAGGAACATATAAAATTTTAAATATCATTCTAAGTGTAGTGGGAATAGCTCTCAAAAATAGTTTGTAACAAAAATCTATACATATAAAAGAAAGTGGTGTTAGTTACACTATTTATAACTCAAGAACGTCTCAACCGATTAGGCTGAAAATTGGTGGGGAGGTAGCTTAGAACCAGGGGAAGGATATAGGATACATGTTGTCCTGTTCGATTATGAGGAAACTGGGAAAAACAACATTTTTAATTTTCCCCATACAAACTGAACGGGCGGAACAAAGTTCGCAGGAATAGCTAGTATATTTGTTAAAAACTGATTTCGGTGACATATGTTTGCAGTGCCTAATTCTCTCCTTGCTCGTGCTCCTTGCGTAGATCCGGAAAATAGTCTATAGAAACTGTCAAAATTTCTAACATTAACCTGTCGTGTTTGGGCTTATTTGTAATAAAAAAAGTATCTTCATTCATGTCCCCGAAGAGGTAGGCAGAGGCACAACCAGGGCACCAACGACTAGCCGAAGACACTAAGTCCCACAATGTGGTAGGTGGCAAGCCTATCGCCAACCGGTCACATTTCCAATCCCGACCAACATTTTTTTCATTAGAAAATTGGAAAAATCCAATTTTCTTTTTGTTGGCCGACCCAAAATTTGAACCCGAGACCTCAGAGACTTATTTGTAATATCTTGAATTGTCCTTACAAATACTTTTTACAAAAATATACGTATCGTGTTGCCATTACATACGCGTTATTTATTCATGAATGCTATTTATTTAATTGTCAAAGCTTTTACCGCCAGTTTTTGAAACACTAATCAATTTTAAATTCGATTTAATTTCATAACAGCTGGTAACTATGACTTCGGTCTAGACTTTAAATCAGAACCGAAAAGCCCTGTAACATAAGTTTAGAACGGCTTTCATGAAGAGATAAATCCTAAATTAAAATTGATTAGCGTTTTGGAAACTATGTTATTAGCCTGTTATTTCTGTTAATAAACAAGATTAATTTCTAGGTTTGTGTTCATGATGTAATTGAAAGCATTTGTACACGAGTTTACCCCGTTTATAGCGACGTCTGCCACAGTCCACAACTAGTGAAGTGCGGTCAAACTGCTTAAGTGTGGTATTGCTATTTCTAGATTTTTTTTTATGAAATTGGAAGACAAACAAGCAGACGAATTTCCTGATGGTAAGAAATTCACGCCGCTTAGAGACACCAAAGGCGGTAATGGTGCGTTACCAACATGAGGCCGAGATGTTAGGCATCGAGCAAAAGTAAGTTTACCGGCTACCTTAACCTCCAAACCGGAACACGTCATGACGTTATGGCGGCAGGAATAGTTAAGGCGGTGGTACCAATCCGAGTGAGTCGCTGTGAAACTCTACCACCTAGTCAGATGTCACGGTGTTAGTGACGGTAAGCCTATACTCGCCTTTTACGAGTTGCCTGGCAGGAAGGCAGATGGTCTATTCTGCAAAGGAGCCCGGACCAACACGGGGGAAAAGACACCTTGTTTATAAGTGTAGGTTTTGTAGGGGGTTATGGAATTTCACCATTAGGTAAATTTTGTAATTCCTAATAATATTTTCAATTCATAAATATGTATTTCGATTTATATTTTCCGCTTTACCGTCAAAATGATCAGATCAGTTCGACCAGGAGAGAACGTATACTTTTCATCTCGATATTTGATTCTTGTGAAAAAAAAACAGCGGGAATAAGTAAACAAATAATTAAAAAAATAACTTTTTTAATTATTTGTTGTAAAGAAAAATCGAAAGGAAACACAAGAGACAAAACACGGATGTAAGTGATAAATATCATTCAAATCGACTTTTTTTGCTCTTTGATTTATACAATACAAATAACTAATTTTCGTTAGTTGTAAACCCCAACATAAAACATTTTTATGTGTATGTATGTTTGCCTGTAGCTCCGTAACGACGCGGTCGAGATAGTTATTTACTTCATCAATAGATAGTTCGGTAAATTACATATATGTTTAGACAAAGTTTATTAAATGTTTTCAATTTCAAAACAATTATTCAATCAGTTTTGTCTTTCAAGTATCGATATCCTCTCGCCACTTTCAGCGTAAATTAATAAACGCTTGTAAAAACGTCGCATAAAATGTAGTGTGGGTGTGCAAGTTAATGAAGCAATAAGTTCGCTGGATAAAAATAGCAGGTGCTTCATTATTGTCGTACAGCCCGTAACGGGGATGTAATTTGAGAAGGAATCAATATATGGAGCTGACGTGAGCGATGGCAGCAACAAGTTAGAGGATGATATGTGACGGCTTTCGCGGATATTGATATTGATAACGCGAAATGTGAAACAGATATCTGGTTACATTTTTATAGAGTGTCGAACTGTGACTTTGTTTTATAACACACCAGCCCGCCCTGACTTTGAACGTTTGTGAAATATAGGTATAAACCTTCCTCTTCAATCACTTTGCCTATTAAAAAAACCGCATCAAAATCCGTTTCGCAGGTTTTAAAGATTTAAACATACAAAGGGACAGAGGAAACGACTTTGTTTCATACTATGTAGCGAAGCATATAGCTCTCCTGATGGTAAAAGACCTGTTGCTTTTAGACACCTTAAATGTTATAAGTACACCGCTATCCTGTGACTGAAGTGTTAGGTATTATGTAGGTATTATGCCAGTAGACTTTGCTATCCTACCCTACGGACTGAAACACGACAATATCAAAATTGCGGCAGGAATAGATAAGGCAGCGTGGCGGGAATAGTTGAAACAAAGGTGCCGCGTGCTAGGCAGCTAGTATGACGCAAACATAGACTATCAACAAGAGTATTACAGTAATTGGAATGTGCAGCGATTTTCCCAATTAGGGCTACATCTATATTCTATTCCTACTGCCATAACGATAGTGTTTTTCAATGTTATGTTCCGCTTCAAAAAGTAGGGTAGGCGGTAGTTTATCACATTAGACATAACACACTGGCTATAGGACACCGATTCATTTATATTATTTTTATATATATATTCTAAGGTTATCTCTTACCATCAGGAGAGGGGTGTGGTTATTCCATAAGTAGTTTTATTCCATAAATAACCATTCGTCAAATCAATTTTTTGTTACAATATTTAGTTTGCTTTTATTTTGAACTTGAAAAAGACTTAGACCTGTGTGAACAACGATGTATAGACAGAGATTTTAAAATATCTGCCAAATTTTGAGAAACGATTCAGAATCGATAGCACTTTCGATCTATAAAGTAATTAATAAAAATAAAAATATTTGATCCAATGCAAAATACAATATTCGTGGTTATAACATGTAATATAATAAATATAACACACGAGTGGCATTTCACTAACGGCATAGATAACTGTAGTCGACGACTGCCGCTGACGTGTGTCGACGTCGTCGTCGTGTCGCAAAAACACGCTATAACAGCAAGCGTCGCCACCTGTCGGCGGCAGCCGTCGACGTATCGACTGCTGCCGTCGTCGATAGCAGTTACATATGCCGTTGGTGACATGCCGCTCGTGTGTAAGGGCTCTAACTGGTTCCCACATATTATTTATTTATTTATATTTAAAGTAGCCCTGTCGATGCAGAGTCCGTCATTAACTAGATTCATTTGAAATGTTCGAAAGTTCAGACTCGCATCCACTACTTACGAGTACATCCTAAAGATATAATGAGAGATAATATGATGATGATATAATAAAGATATAATGTATACAGCCCTAAAGATCTTCTTTAGAATACAATAGCTGTTGCTACATGTTATAAATAAATACGAGAAAAAGTTTATATGTATATCAATAATTGGTATATAATTCTTTGATCAGTAGATGCAGACCCATCACGCTGCTTGTATCATTGTCAACGTGCGAAATGTAAAATGAGCTAAGTTTAAATTTACGAAATTTTATTTTTGGCATTTTCTTAAAAACATTCCTCTAATATTAATTCCTTGAAAGTTATCGTTTTGTACAATTTTGAAATAGATAAGCTGAAACTCACATGAGCCATGAGCATTGCTGAATTGTTTGTTGCAAAATCGGTTACGTTGAGTGTCTACGTATCGTAGCCCGTAGCCCGTAGCCATAAACTATTCACAGAGTATCATAGAGGGAGATCGTAATTCATAGATAGCCCAAATTAATTGAGTAAAGCCCGTTACACACGTAGCTATAATATATATATTAATATTCTGCGCTATAATATATATTATAGTAAGCTACCGCACACGGAGAGAAATATATATTATAGTTGCGTGTGCGGTCGCTTGAATATTTGTATAGATAATATATTACAATATGTCTTGCTATAGTTCATATTAATATATATTATAGCTACGTGTGTGACGGGCTTAAAGATATTTGCGTGCGAAAAGCAAATATATATTTTTTACGAGCGACACTAAGGTGGCTTTTAGTAATTTCAAACCTACCCTGAATTTCTCATTAAAGGAACTTCAAAGTGAACATCGTAACAACATGTTGCTTTCAGTTGTAGCACTAATATAACATAACATTAAACATTATTTATCTGATATAAACATAAAAATAACAAGGCAAGAAGTACAAAATTAAACGAAATTATGTTTTTGCTAAATTCAACTACAGATATAGAAATTTGACTTATTCTAACTAATAAAAAAACATATCGAACCTTTTTGGTAAATATTATGTACGCTAGACGCATAAAAAATATATACTAACTACTTATAAACCTCCGATTTTTTTCGTGGATTAAAAATAAACCTTCATTTATATTAGTATGTACTTTCTCATCTTTAACAGCCAATATATTTTAAAATAAAAGGTGGCAACCCTAGTTCAATAACATGGTTGGTTTAAACTATAGATATAACGCTCTCATTATTTTTTTATAGTTCACTGGCGCCGGCTGTTAACATTATAACACACGAATAAATCAAACTTCCATATCCTCCTGCACCATGACGTCTGTAAACAGTATTATTTTTATTTAAAATGACTTTACTTTGTGCGCAATAACATCTTTTTTTGGGATGACATCTTGTATTATTATAATATGTAGTAGTACTTTATCAGGGGGCCTACCATAAGCTTTGACGAGGCAGTAAGTTTTACTTCCGTCATAAAATACCATTACTTTAGTTTTTACTTTGAGCTTTTAAATCATTTTTTTTATTATCGCATTGAACGAATATTTTTTGTAATTTTTGTCTACCTACTACATTAGTTTTTTTTAATTCTTTTTCTGTATTTTTTATAAAAATGTATTCCAACTGTTTTTCACAATGTAGGTAGCCAAAATCAAATTTAAAACTTACTTAGCATATTACGTCAGCAAGATCCATGATTGCTTTGTATGAAAAAAACAGTAAACTGCTGACGTATTTTAGCGTATATGGCCCCTTAAGTCTCTGGTTTTAAGTCATGAATGTAAGAGAAACGTATTTTTATTGTAACATAACTTCTGAAAACGTTTATTAAA
>NJDD01001059.1:101408-114265 GCA_002245505.1 Calephelis nemesis
ATATTAAGTCACATGGTATCCTTGTTAGGCTTAATTATGGATGCCTCATGCCAGTATTATAACAGCAAGGAGAAAATACACAATACACAAATTTCTTCGTAAATATTTGACTTGTGCACTTTAGCAAAACAAAATTGTACACAACGTGAAAAATAGAATACTTGTCAAGTACTAAAACTGGCTGTTAAAATTTGTTTTAATTTTTGCCTCACTTACACTACCAATGTAAGACACCCGTATGTTGAAAATCACGTTTTTTTTATGATACTGGAAGGCAAACAAGCAGACAGATTTCCTGAGGGTAAGAAATTCACGCCGCCTCGAGACACCAAAGGTGGTAATTGTGCGTTGCCAACCTAAGGCCGCGATGTTAGACCTCGATCAAAAGTAAGTATACCAGCTACCTTACCCTCCAAACCGGAACACGACTTGACGTTATGGCGACAGGAATAGGTAAGGCGGTAGTACCAATCCGTGTGAGTCGCTGCGAAACTCTGCCACCTATACAGATGTCACAGTGTTAGTGACGGTAAGTCTATGCTTGCCTTTTATGAGCTGCTTGGCAGGAAGGCAGATGGTCTATGCTGCAACGGAGCCCGAACCAACACGGCAAGCAAATAAAGTTAGTGATTTACAGTACAAACGAAAATGCAGTCAACTTTGTACCATTTTTGAGACTAGCGAATATCGCTTCCCCTACAAAAACAATTTTATGTTAATTTTCTAAATGGCAATTTAACAAACAGTATTAAATCCGCTACAAAATATTAACATTTTTTGGGATCGCCAATTATGCACAAAGAGTAAAGTCTAAGTGTCCATAAAGATTATGTCGTAAGAATATAACTGTTGGCTGTCAAAATCGACGTTGCACGATACGAAATGAATGAATGATACGTCACAAAACTGTTAATCAGTAGCATAGCTAGGCGTGGGCAAAGCTCAAACCTAAAGGGGCCTCGCACTATCTGATTTAAAATCTTTTTTGATTTATAAATAAAATAAAATCCTAAAAAATATTGGCCTTACTCTTCTGTATCTGAAATATGAACAAATTATGTTGACTATGCCTGTAAGTACGGCTTCCGCATAAAGAAGTTTATTTAAATTAAAATGATTAAAAACTACCTAAGAAACAGCATGAAACAGGAACGACTGTCTACTTTTATGCAGAGTTAGCTGCAAAAATCAGTTACAAATCCTTAGTAAATGATTTTTGTTTAGCAAAATGCCGAAGAATATTTTTTGTAACAACATAAATTGATAGACTTAAAAAAGTCAAGATACTGTTCTAAAGAGTAAGAATAAAAATAAAATTTTTTTTGAAATGTATTTGTTTGAAATACTCTCCTATCCATCTCTCGTAGCGCTTATAACTTTTTCAATAATAGGAAAATAGGTATGATGTCAAATCATGTTTGGTAAGACCATGGTATAATACAAGATAAAGTTTTTGGGTTGCTTTTGGGAACGAACGGAAAGGGGCCTCGCCGATGTGACTTTGCCTACGTATAAACTCGTAATATTAGTCCAAGCTACGTCACTGCTGTTAATCTCTCACTTCTATCACAGGACAGCGATGGACCTATAACATCTATTGTGTCATAGGCCACCGTAGAACCGTGTGCTTGCTCGCTCACTTATCATATAAAAAAATTACAGCGCCTTTACTGGTCTAAAAAAACTAACTTCAAATCAAATGTCGCCATCATGATAATGACAGATTATTCTCAATTTGTAAAATTCTTCCTGTTTACTGTAAAGTTGAATATTTAAACATAATAGAAAACTATTACAACGAAAACCACAAGATACAAAAAACATATAACTATAATACTAAAGTACCCGTCATGAGAAGCTGTAAATTATGTAAACAAACGTTCGGGAGTTAACAACATTTGGTTCAAAGATAAAAGTATTTTTTTTAAATATTTAGTTAATTAATAATTTAAATATGTATAACAAATTACGTATGTTTTGACATTTTTTTCGTGGCAAATTGATTTCCTTAGATGTACTGGGTACTGGCTTCATTATACGTTAATACACAATAACAAATAATGGATAAAAAAAATTAAGGCAACAATTAACAAAACTAACAACAATAACAAAGTGATAACGAAAAGATAAAAAAATTAACAATAACAACCAAATCCGCGATTTTAACAAAGCAATGAAAAATTCAAAACTCGAATGACGCGTTTATTTCCAAAAGACGAACCGATGGTTTGCATTCCCGGCGACCGGCGCGTCCTCGTACCAAGACACTCAAACGTCAGTTGTTAGATATGATCCGACTAAATTAAATAGGTTGTTACTTTCATATAACCCGTCTATTTTTTTATTTCGATTGAATATGGTCAGTTTATTGTTGTCTCGAAGTAAAAGAAAATACTTGGTAAAAGATGTTTGTTTACATAATTTATAGCTTCTCATGACGGGTGCTTTAGAATCTCTAAAAACAAAAGATTGCTTGAACACACTGTCAAAAATTATTATGGACAAAAAACAATCGAGTATATAACTCCCAAATTATTTAATAAGTATCCCTTTCTCCTCGAGGACAATTAATTAAAGATAGGCAACTTAAAAGTAAAAATGAAAAACGAACTCCTAAAAATTTAAGAAAATATGTAAGCTGCACGATACAATATAAAATATAAGCAAGTAAATTTAAAACAGAAACTGTAATTATTATAATTTATAATTGTAAGCAAAGCACATTGTAAGCAAATTTATTAATAATAATAATATGTATCTGAGCGCATCGCCAACAAACTACTTCACAGTTTGGCGAAAATTGTTTAATTTAGATGTAAGTTTTTTCAGAAGAAAATAAATAAATAAATCGTAAAGGCTTTTGTCACTAAAAAGCATCCAACATCACCACATAAACTCAAAACAAAGCGCATACATTCTGAACGTAACTTCAGCTAACTTTAACATTGAAATAGTCTAGTGCAGGATTTTCAATTCAGAAACTTTTCAGGTCAAAGCAAAACAACAGAAGAGATATGCATGATAGTGAACAACTTGGAGTACGTCCGACGCTCTCTCTCCGAGTACGACGATGAACATATGTAAGTACAAACTAATCTCGTTGCGGTGCCGTTTTATACAGCACTAAAGTATTCATGTCTCTCCATATTCCTGAATATTTCCTCAAACTTCACATTAAATAAAGCTCTTTTGTGGGGAAAGCAAAACTTTTGAATTGCTTTCTGGAATTTTTATGCAAAGTATAAGTAAGCATTTTTATGTAAAGTATGTTTACTAGGTAGAGCTGTGGTACTGGTTATTTTGCTCGCCCGGATTTATTTCACAATCTTGCTCTTCAATCAATCTCTCAATCTTTAGTTCGAATGTTTTGCAGAAATTTGCTTTAATATTAGGTACTAATCTTATAAATGCAAAGTTTGTGTGTTCACGCGAAAACTGCTTAACCGATTTTTATGAAATTTGGTACACGTATAGAACGTAACTTGGATTAACACATAGGATAACTTTTATCCCGAAAATGTTCATGTGAGACCATAACCACGCGGGTAAAACCGCGAGCAATAGCGAGTGTTAAAATATTTTCACTAGCGTAAAAAGTCTAGAGATTGTTATAGAATTATGTTTAGATTTGATATTTTTTGACGATGTCTCAGCTCATATTTTCCCGAAAATAAATGATTTCCATTTTATTTTCATAAAGAGAAATTTCTTTACGAAAAAAATTTGCAATTTAGGTTAATATAATTATGTTGCGCCACACTGAATCATGGAGATAATAAATCTTAATAATAATTATATAAATTTCACGGTCTATTGTTCATGAGCTGAACACTTCCCAACTTAGTTGTTTTGTGTTGAGAGAAAAGTAGATTTATTAACTGAAATTCGGTAAGTGTTTTTTATTTTTATTTTAAGCGTTTTATAATAAAAAAAGTAACAGACTCCAAAAATATGTAGATTTTTTGCATTTTTAACGTGTTAACCTACTAGACCAAAAATAAATAGATTTTGATTTTTTTAAAGGTAAGAATATTTAGAGGTGATCCCATATAAATTTAATCCATATCCGACCAGCTGTTTTTTAAATTTTTTTATAGCCAAAATCAGCAAACAAACACGTGGCTCCCCTAAAAGTAAAATATATCCTGGGCCTATAGACACCATAGATATATTTCGTAAATCATTGTTTTGTGTATCTAGATGACTTGTCAATGAAATTGGAGGTTGTTTGTAGAAGTTTCACTGAAATTAAATATATAAAATAAAGCATTGTTTTGTGTATCTAGATGACTTGTCAATGAAATTGGAGGTGGTTTGTAGAAGTTCCACTGGAATTAAATATATAAACTAATCACTGTTTGTTATAAAATAACACCAAAATACTTCCGTTATCATACATACAAACTGAACTAAGTCTAGAACTTAAAGTTAACTTTAAGTTAACTTTAAGTTCTAGCCCTGATGATGCTGTAAAAAGCGAAACCGGTAGGCTATTTATGAACTAAGTCTGTTGCGCGTAATATTTATTTATACCAATCAATATATTTTCTACTCCAGAAAGGGGGAGGTTCTCATTGTGACTGTATGTTTGTATGTTTTTGTATTATATTGGATGTCAAACACGCAGACGGATTTCGCTGCCAACGCTAGGCCTCGAGCAAAAATAAGTTTACCGGCTACCTTATCTTCCGAATAGGAACACATTAACAGGAAGCACTGACGTTATGGCGGCAGGAATAGGCATAACGGTGGTACCAATCCGGGTGAGTTATTACGAAATCTATCACCTGTTAGTGACGGTAAGCTTATGCTCGCCTTTTACGAGCTGCCTGGCAGGAAGGTAGTTGGTATATTCTGCAAAGGAGCCCAGACCAACACGGGGAAAATAAAAATACAATATGTCAAAGCAAAAAAGCCAACCAGATTGCATGCACAGTAAAGTCGCGTATTGATGCAGACAACGATATTGGACCATGTGTACGAAACTCTGTTGATTTCGCCTGAAATTATTCATAGACAATATACACCGCGTTGGCCTGGCGCAGAAATTCTAAAGTTATTTGCTTGTAGATCACTTGCAACATTGTTTAGTTTTGCGTAGATCTTTTCATATCTATTTTTAATACGCGAAGCAAAATATTTGGACCCCTTTTTACGAAAATTGCACTGACAGAGAAGTATGAAATTTGGCACACTTTTTCTTTTAGTTTAAGTGTAGGAGACGTGCAGAATGCTAATGTTTTTTAATGATAATAGTTATAAAGTGCATTAATTCAAAAAATAAAACATCACATGGTAGTTCCCCTGCATTTGACACGCACAAATATATTGATGATAACGATAAAAGATCACAGATGGCGCACAAACTATAATCATACAGTTTGTAAACAAAGTAGTTGGTCTTGAGAAATGAAGATGGCGTTCTTAACAACAAAATATTAAAATGTATTGTGGTCGTAATTCGATCAACGGGTGACCACTTGTTTCTATAGTTAGTATTTAGTACTCGTACATTTGAGCATATTTTTATTTATATAGGAATACCCTTTCGCTACTATAAGCAACTTTAATAGTTCCATACATTAACTTACACGTGGTTATGTAAGATCCTTTTAAAATAGATGTTCACATTTCCAAACAGTGTTCAGTATATCTAATAAAAGGCTACACAAAAAATGGCGACTCGAATGTCTTTTAGGTTTTAAAATTAAGCTACCTTTTTAAGTTGATTTATACGATATCAAATCAACTTTTTCTTTAAATGATTACAAAATTTAACAACAATTTGTAACAACCCACGACAAAATCTATTGTATAGGTTTCCGCTTTCAAAGAAAAAAAATGTGTGTGTACTTATGTACACGCGTTAGAAGTTATACTTCTTCGGCGTAATAAGATAAAAATCTTTTTAAAATTTTTATCTTTTGCCATTTACATTTGTAGACAAAATGACACTAACCATAGAAAAAAGGTATTTAATATATTAAAAGTTTTATTATAATGCATTATTTAGTTAAATAAAGTTTATTTAATATTTAAGGTACCTTTTTTGAAAAACTAAAATGTTATCTATAGCTAACTTCATCATGTCGGTTTTTCGTGACGGTGTGCGCGCGCATCGTAAAAATTTACCCTCATCATTTTTTCCTAACACGCCAAAAGAAGTATAACTTCAAAAATCGCTCCATCCGTTCAGGAGCTGTGATGGCGCAGACAGATACACAGACACTTCACACTTATAGCAACCCTTTTTTCATCAAGATAAAAAATATTCAAACCGTAAATTATCAATGACCTTAAAACTGTGTAAAATTGTTAACATCTATTTTTTTAAAGGAGAATATCATACCATAGACCATTATATATTGATTACAATACCTACTGTATTAGTTTCTTGCGTATCAAATACAACTACCTACCAGAATATGACACTGTCAAGTTGGTGGCAAGAATAGGTAAGACAGTGGATCCTACCAGGATCACTGGTACCCACAGTTATCCAGTATTCAGCTGACACTTCCGATATTAAAAATCCGCTTCTTTAACGCATTTATAACATTGAAATGAATTTTCCCAGAAACTGAAATTCACCGCATAAAGGGAAAAACCCCGGTAATCCCATTTCAGTTACTAACATTTTCCATTATTTTTTATTGTGTAGTGCTATTGAGAAGTTATGTGCACTTGTGCGTGAATTCACTTCTCAATATCGATCATCGTTAATATGTCATCGTAAAACTTAGTGCTTTGTCATGTTCGCTTTCCAATACCCATTTCAGCTCTGAAAATGGAATGATTCATTTTATTTATCGTAACTTCGGATGGATGGAAGGACGGATCTGATATTTTTGATAAGAATGATTTCTCATTGACGACTAACGACAAATGGATTTTGTTGGTTTCTCTTCGATAAGTATTCTATAATTCCGAGTTGACTCCATATAATTTTGATCTAGAGTAAGTGGTTCCTGAGTTACATTTAACCCTTAACAACTCCGTGTGTCTCTGTTAAGCAACGCAGTGTCTTGCAAACACACGGTAGATTTTTGGGGTATTTGAAAGAAAACATTGAACTTAAATGATAATCAGAATCAGAATCAGAATCAGAATCAGAATATTCTTTATTCACATGAACCATACAAGTGGTATTTGTGCGCGTCGACATTTTTTTAAACTACCACCGGATCGGAATCACGGCATCACACTGAGAAGATCCGGCGAAAGAAACTCAGCGGGCTTGTCTTTTTTCAATAATAATATTTACAATATAATCTAGCTTAAAAATACAAATAACAATCTAATTTTAACTTAAATAAAAGGTACAACAAATTACATTACAAATTGCAGTGGGAGATTGAAATCTCTATCCCCAAGCATGTTCATCTTCCAAATAATCTGAGACCGTATAATAGCCTTTTTGACATAATTTTGCTTTGATACATTTTTTTTTACATTTTTTAAACTTATTAAGTAATTCTCTATATATGTATAAAAGAAAGTCGTGTTAATTACACCACTTATAACTCAAGAACTGCTGAATTGTTTTTGCTGATTAAAATTAATAGGGAGGTAGCTTAGAACCAGAAGACGGACATAGGATACTTGTTATCCCGTTGACTGTGAGGAAATTAGGAAAAACAACGTATTTATTTACCCTGTACAAACAAAATGGGTGGAAGAAAGTTATCCGGAGCGGATATTATAAAATTACAGAAACTGTTGAGGTTCTATCCTATGTAATGTATATGTATACTTATTTATCCTAAAATCATGTTGAAGTTAACAATGTTGTTCAAAGTATCTAATTTACGCTGACGAAGTCGCGGCTAGTCAGCTAGTCTATACTTATAAAATACCTTGTCCTGACTGACTGATTCATCAGTGTCAAGCAAAAACTGTTAGAGTTACAGCTATGAAATTTGGTGAGTAGGGTTGTTTTATTGAGTAGACACACACTAAGGACGGAATTTTGGGAGTTCTACCCCTAGGCTACTTATTAAAATGAGTATATATCGTTATTTAAGCGTTTCTAGTAATTCAACTCTAAAGGGGGTGAAACAGGTTTTGAAAGTTTGTATAAAAGTCCTTATTAATGGGCTATAAATCAGTAAATATTATATTAACTGCCATGCTACCGAAGCCACGGGTAGTAGTACGAACAGCTAGTATAATATAAACGCATTTAAAACAAGAGACTTCTAGCTTACTTTGTCTCCTTTAACCCTATCTTACATTCGAGCGTAGGATCGTTACGCTGAGACATCCAGCATAAAAAATGTAATGTAAACTAAAAAAAGTCTCATTATCTCTGAAATAGATTTTAAGGAAAAAAAGCATCTTCTTATTTCCCCGAAGGGGTAGGCAGAGGCACAACCAGGGCACCCACGATTAGCCGAAGACACTAAGTCTTACAATATAATAGGTGGCAAGCCTATCGCCAATCGGGCTCATATCCAACCCCAGGCAACTTTAGTTTTATTAGAAAATTGAAATTACGAATTTTCTGTTTCGAAAATTTGTGCCCTATTTAGTACTTATACCCAACTCAGAAAAAATGTCTGATCAAAATAAAGTTTATGTGATATTGTCTCGGAATCATAACCTACCTTTCCAAAAAAGAATCACCAAATTGCTATCTTCTATAGAAATAATTGGATACTGTTTTTTTTTGCAGGCCTACAGCGCTTAAATGATTGCCTTTCAGTACTTTATTTATAGAACGTTGGCTGGTTAATCTACTGTCCAAAACATAGTCAATGATATTAAGTAAAAGATATTTCAGCGTCTAGAATATTCAAGGGGACGGATTCCAATCTTATACGTAATACGAATTCGTATTAGTCAGGGCCGTCTTGAGGCCTGTCGAGTCCCCGGGACATATACGAAATTTAGGCTCAGACAATAGCTTTTACAGACTATGCAAAGTTTCTAAATGAAATAAATATACTTATATAAATATTCCTGGACAAGTTACACAAATTGAATCTAACCCCAAAGTAAGCAAATTATATGCTTGTGTTATGGGTGTTTGTCAACGACACTAATACACAGAAATACTTAAATAGATACCAGAATAAATTTAATAAACACCCAGACCCGGAAATGCAGACATCTAAATATTCATCCCACAAATGCCTACGACCTACGAGTTTGATTATTCGAATCTACTTGACTATTTTTATAATGTAGACATATGAAACAATAAAAGTTTTTTTAGTAAGAACATTGAAATGTGATATTTTTAATGTGTAAATCATCTGTAGAAACTTTTTTTTTCCTATTCCCATTTCCCTAGGTCACCACATAACGCGTGAACGGATGGGCAAATGTCGTCAATTAAATAAATATTAGGAATTAGGTTCTATTTATATATTTGTATTATTTATATGTATTCGTATTATTTATATATTAGTATTCGGGTAATATATTCGTATTTCGGACTTACCTACTGAAGGCTTCAATTACTTTACACATATCTCATATAAGTATTTCAAATTTTGAATTTCATTTAATTTGTTCATGTTCAAGTAAATTTGTTTCAGTATCGATTGTTATATTTAGTTAATATGTCGATATCCATGTCGTAGTAAACCGTTCGAAAAATTCCAAAGGTGTTTTTGATTAATACACCTAACCTCTATTTTAATACAGCGATTACTGAATGACTTATAATTATTCATAGTTTGTTATTATCATTACTTTAAAATTGTTATTCAAAATGTGTTTGCTGTCTAGGTTGAGTGAGGAGACCGGCCGTCAGCTGGTGAGAGGGGCACTGGGTACATTAGAGGCGCGGGCGGCACGGGCGGCGGCTCCACTGGCGGCCCGCGCCCGCCCTCCACTGCGTAAGGCGGTCTTCCATCTCGCTTGGTCACCAGACACACTGCCTACACCACAGGTAATTCTCTACTGCGGTGATACGAGAGCCCTAGATAAATCGTAAAAACTTTGCGCGTGCATTTTATTGCAAAGATGGGCGATCGGCACAGGGAGACGCCTATAAATCGCCTTCCACCTCACCCGGTCACTGGTCAAACTAGCCACCTCAGACGACACTGTCTTTAAGTTCTTCATACGATGACCGCCTCGTTGGTCGATTGGCTAGCGTACACGCCTAACTACATCGACCAACGGCGAGGCTTGGGTTCAATTCCCGACGGGGGCATGCATTTGTTTGAAGAACATTTAGATGTCTGCATTTCCGGGTCTGGGTGTTTATGAAATTTATTCTGGTATTTAATTAAGTATTTTTATGTATTAGAACCGTTGACTAACATAACACAAGCATAATATAATTTGCTTACTTTGGAATAAGATTCAATTTGTGTGACTTGTCCAGGGATATTGATTTATTTAGTTATTCATACGATTTCCGATTATTACGCTATTACAAATAAAGAAAAAATACGATTTGAATGTTCCTAGTACGGTAAACAACTTAAATATTTTCAGGAGAAAATCATAGGATTTATGGTACGAGCTGTTGGTCTTCCGACTCACAGCATCCTTGTCATTATAATTTGCGGGCGACTTGCGACGTCCCTGTTTGCATTTGAATTTCTCTCTCAAACATTCTGAATTTTAATCTAAATTCTAAATATATTTTATACTTTTCATCCTCAGCGCTTTGTGAATTTATATTTGTGATCCCTACTAATATTATTAAATGTTTATGTTTTGCGATTGTACAACTAAACCGATTTAAAAGACTATTAAAATATATGAATAGATTAGAACTCGGAGAAGTACATAGGCTACTTCTTATCCTGATATCTCAATAAGTTCCTGCGACCGAGTTAAATTTTGCCAATACGCGGGCGAATCCACAGAATACAGCAGTTTATTACTAATTATTATATATAAATTAAATTTTATTTGCTAATAACTTTATTTATTTATGTCATTTCGATATTGTAAATACAAAAGTTTTGAAGACGTTTATAAGGTTGGATGCATGTAACATCAGATCGTAAAATCCATGGATTTTTTATTTCTTTCATGATTGAATATGCGTAGTTTGCGTAAAGCAGGTTTCCCATTGGTCCATCTCATTTGCAGAATAGACCATCTGCCTTACTGCCAGGTAACTCGTAAAAGGCGGACATAGGCCTGATGTCACTAACACCGTTACATCTGACTAGGTAGAAGAGTTTCGCAGCGACTTGTCTGAATTGATACCATCGCCTTATCTATTCCTGCCACCTTAACGTCAGCACTTGCCATTGACGGGTTCCATTTCGAAGGATAAGGTAGCCGGTACATTTACTTTTGCTCGAGGCCTAACATCCCGTGCTCAGGTTGGCAATACACCATTACCACCTTTGGTGCCTCAAGACAGTGTGAATTTCTTACTATCAGGAAAGCCGTCTGCTTTTTTGCCTTCCAACATCGCAAAAAAAACATTTTTCTATCTCATAGTACCATATAGGTACTATGTTTATATAAAAAATATTTATGTCAATACAGATTTACATCAAAACAAATTATATCGCCTGTCTTTGAAAAGAAAAATTGACATTCAATTTGTTTTGTCAGATATAAAAATAACTTTTATCTGAAGTTAACGTGTGTTTATTTTATTAGCAAAACTTTTGGTTGTAAAATTTTCTCATTTCCACAACAAATGAAATGAAGTTTTTGAGACTATCGTATTTTGAAATATTAAAATGCAATCTGAGGCGGTTACATTATACAGGGTGCGTCACACAAAGTTATGCATTTTATTTTGTAGGATAGCATTTTTTTATGCCGTTATTTAAATAAGCTACACAATGCTTATGGTCGTCACGCTCTGACTTCCTAAGTTCCACTGTGGCTCCTTGTATATTAGTTAATTCTAGCTTGCCACAATAAAATAATCTGTAGTATATTCTAACTGCTATTCTGATAATATTACAAAGAGATATAGCTTCTAAAATTGTTTGTTTATGGAAATAATCTTTGGAAATACAATGCGATCATGAAAATTCTTTCATTTTCAATGCTCACCAGTATTGAAAATGAAAGAATTATCGAGTTACAGCTAGGTATAGGCTAATGAATATTTTAACCGACTTTAAAAAGGAGGAGGTTTTACAATTCGGCTGTCTGTTTTTTTGCATGTTTGTTTCACGTTTACTCGGCAAATATCCAAACGATTTTAAAGGTTCTTTTTTTAATGATGGGTCATGTGTTGTTTTTTTTTTTTTTCAATGATGATATCTTAGGATTACCAGCATCTAAAGGACAACATAAACGTTATAGACTTTTTCCTAAAGCATTTTGTGGTTTTTTCACAAAACATTTGAATATATATCGCCTCTGTGGTCTAGTGAGTCAAGTGGCCAACACATCATGTGTCGGTGTTGACTATTTGAGGTAGTAGCGGGTTTGATTCCTGAGTTAGGACACGCACCAGTTATTTTTTCAATTTTGTTATAAAAACACTAGCTGACCAGGCAGACGTTGCTGTGCTATATTTTTATGTGATTTTAGTAAAAAAAAGTTTGATGTGACTCACCCTCATTAGGGGTATGAAAGTAGATGTAGGCCGATTCTCAGACCTACTCAATAAGCTCACCAAATTTCATGAGAATCGGTCAAGCCGTTTCGGAGGAGTTCAATCACGCACACCGTGACACGAGAATTTTATGTATTAGATTTATGCCCATCGCGTCGCCCCCCTAAGTCACCCTGTGAAGATACATTTGAATATGAGTGTATTGTGCTGTAGGCAATAAGTCCGCTGCTGGAGTACCTGGACAGCCACCTGTCGTCGCTGAACACGTGGCTGCTGTCGCGGGCGTTCGTCCGCGCGCTCGCCGGCGTCTGGGGCGCCGTGCTGCGCGAGCTGGCGGCGCAGGCCGACGCCGGCGGGG
>NJDD01001059.1:129573-179607 GCA_002245505.1 Calephelis nemesis
ACTTGTCTTTAAAATTAGAATAAATAAATAAATATCTCTGGACAAATCATACGAATTGAATCTAGCCAATTTAAAATCTAACAAATTATATGCTTGTGTTATGGGTGTTAGTCAACGTTTCTAATTAATAGAAATACTTAAATAGATACCTGAATATATTAAATAAACACATAGACCCGGAAATGCAGACATCTAAATGTTCATCACACAAATGCCTACCCTCGTCGGGAATCGAACCCGAGCCTCGCGTTTTGTCGATGTAGTTAAGCGTGTACGTTAGCCACTCGAACAACGAGTGAACGTTAATTTCCCTCCATTTCGCATATTCGTGGGACGCCCTGAATAGTCTCAAATGTATACTAAAAGTTAAAGTCAAACTTGGATGCTTGTTCTAAGTTAAATAAGTTTTGAATAGTGGTCCTGTCATCAAATAACTGTCTGAAAGTAGACTAGTACTCTATCAAAATTTGAACAAGACCATTCCATAAGTCAATTACTAAAGATTAGGCTATACAAAATTTTATGCACATTTATGAATACATATATTTATGTATCTACATATATTTTTGTCATATGCCAAATTTTACCTGGTTTTCATTTTTATATAAAATTATTTAAATATACAATACAAATATTTCTTCATATATTAAATTATAATTGGAAGTATATTAAATATATAAAGTAAAGTAAAGTTTAAATGAAAAACAAAGGTAATAAATATTGTGTGTCTATAGAATCCTGATGTAACCAAACAATATGTAAGTTATTTGTTCTATTGTGATTAATGTAATGCATTGGTAAACTATATGTTCCTAGTTTTAATGAAATCTATAGATTTATAATAATCACCCTTTATTTTGCTGTGGCAACTGAATAAAATATAAACAAAATTGGTCTTTTTATTGTTCTACTAGTCCAGTAAAACATGTTGCTAGGGATTGGACGTGTGCCCGGTTGAGTTAGGCTTGCTACCTATCACAATGTAGGACTTAGTGTCTTCGGCTAGTCCTGGGTGCCCTGGTTGTGCCTCTGTCTACACAGACTAAAATACTTACTTTACTACTCCAGCATGTATAGGCCAATTTCGGCTACACCGAATGATGCTCTCAAGCAGCACGTATTTCTACTAAAATTCAGATTTGGGTTCTACACAGGCTCTCCAACAAAATTTGGGGCGACATTTTTTCTTTCTATAAAATTTATAGAATACTATCCCAAGCACAGGGCAAGTGCTAAAATAAAAATACGTTGCTCTCCAACAAAGTTGACCCTCTGCTGTTAGTTGCTTTTACTTTGCGAGTTGATGCCACCTTTTCTTGGGGTGACATTTTTTTTATAAATGTAAAGCAAGGATAGTGAGATCGAACAATTTGAAGAAACTTTTGGTTTATAACATTTTTTTCTAAAAGTCGATACTTTTCGCTTGTGAGTTTCAAACTTTTCTCCAATACAGCAACGTTTTTAGAATTCAAAAAGTACACAGTTAAAAAAAAAGTTAGGACTCAAATTAAGTTTAAAAAACATGGATGGTTGCTAAAGACCAAGAAGCTTGATCTATCTATCAGCTGCGTGTTACTAAGACAAAATAAACAATGTAATTAAAGATATGTACTTATTTGTCGAAAACAAAATTGAAAGTTTCTAAAAGAGTACCTACCTATGCATTTTTTGGAACATAAGTACAAAAAACATACAGTCGATTTGAGAACCTCCTCCTTTCCCGAGTATATATTTAAATGAGTGCATTTGTAAAAACGTCAACAATATTAAGACATAAATGTACCTATAAATAAATCAGTAACTCCAGAACATTCGAATTTCGAACATTTGCAAAACAAACGTTCAGTTGAAACGACATTTGGAAACATCAGGTGCGCCTTCCGCAAATAACTTGTAATATTGCAAAACGTATCAATAAAACCGCCTACAGCATGAAACATTGTGTCTACGTAATGTATTGGCTTTGCAAATCACATTTTATCGTAACAGGAAAGGGTTACTTTATAAATTTACATACTTGTTTTATGAGCCGCTTAAAACATAGGCAGATACCAAAAGTATTACGTTAGTCCCGAACTCCTTTAATAGATATCTCATATTATCTAATGAAGAATCATTTCAGTGTAGTAAAACTGCAAGAAATCGACTGCGATTTCAATAAAATTAAATATTTACTCGTTTTCTCTGCGATACGATCATCAGATCCAGACTTGATGAAATGTTATTACACGCATAAGTACGCTCTTTAAAATCAGAACATAGTTTAAAATTGTTTTAGAAATGACGGAGAAATCGATTACCATACATTAAAAATATAGAAGACCAACGTGTAATCTCTTAATTTTATTGAAGTCGGTTAAAGTAAAGATGGTAAGTAATTTGTAAAACATTTAAAAAGAAGCTAGTGTTAGTTTCGTAACGCCTAGGCATAGGTTTTTGAATTAGGTAAGTACTAGTATTGGAATTAGATATTTTATTATATTATAGTGTTTGCAATTCTCAACTTACAAATCCGTAAACTTATAAAATTCAACATTGCAGCTTCAGATTGTTAAAGCAAAATTATGATCTTGAGTCTAAAGCGATATGAATTTCTTACTGAAAATACATATTTTTGTGTGCAATAAAACAGCGAACCACTTCACGGCTCTCCCGGTGTTTAAAGCAACCGTATTTTTTTTGTGAGAATTGAGCAACCAACAACACGAGTCTACTATGACAAAAGACACACGTGGCTTTTAACCACTATAGATGTTATAGGTCAGGGCGCTACGCTACCCTCTGAACTGAGAACATGACAGTCCATAACAACTGCAGGACTGGGTAATGCGGTGGGTCCTAGACGAGTTGCAGCGCAGTACCCTTGCGGGCAGTGGTCTTGTTGACCTTTAGTCGCGTCTTATGAGCTATTTAGCTGGAAGGAAGCTGATCGTTTCTACCTAGGAGAGCCGGAACAACACGAAAGAATGTATTGTCCAAAGAGTATAATAATATACCTATTATTGTGAGTTATTGTCATAGTGTAAATACAATCTTATTTTAAAATAAAAAAACACAAAAGTTCTTGTCAACACGGCTTGTCAAAGCTAAGTCAAAGTCACGTCAAAACCAACAATTTGACCTAAAAGTCTTTAAGATGAAATAAATCATGCATAAAATAAAAATTAATAACTAGAAAAAATGTTTGACAAATTTATTGAAATTAAAAATGGATGAAACTGAAATAATAATTAACACCTGGCACAATTTTTTTAAATTAAACTGAAGATATAGTAAAGATGATTCAAATTGATAATCTAATAACTGTGAATGGTCTTCCATACAAAAAACACATTTTACTGGCCGATGTTAATATACCATATAAATTTTCTATTGATAGATGCCGGAATAAATTATTTTTTTGTATAAATGGTGATGAATTTTCTGATCAAAGTTTTCAATCTGTGATATTGGATTTGAATACTGGAACAGCTGACATTATACCAAGTATACGAAATGGATTCGCCACTACTATAGATAATGTAACAGGAACTGTATATTTGGGAGGAAGTGATGGAATATACAAATATAATTACGATAGGAAAGACATCGAAAAACCTGCGATTATTAGAGAAGTGGACGTATTTGACATGTTTTACAAAAACAAATTATACTATGTAGATACAACTAATTTGGATCTTCATGTACTTATAAACAATTGTGATTCTATAGTGACTACTGTAGAAGAATATGGAATCCATCATTTTGCATTTGATAAGGATAATAACTTAATCTTTGTCAATCCTACAGGACTATTTATTTTGAAAAAAGGAGCACCGTGTCCAGTGAGATTGTGTGAAAATACTAATAGCATTCGTTGTATTACAACTGATAAAAATGAATTACCACATTGCATAGCACAAAACGGAATTTATTTAATTGATGTAGAGAATAAACAATTACTAAAACTGTTACCACTAGATAATGGATATAGTTTAGCATTTGATAATGATAACAATATAATTTATAGTGAAGAAAGATTTGTTGCTAAATTAGAGCTGCAAACCTGTAAAAATATATGAAATATGAACTTTCTGAACAAAATTGATATTACGATCTAAAATTCAAATATATGAAAATAATTTTGAGTGATTCTTACTCCTTTAGTATCTTAACCTCCGTCAGCAATAATACCCTGCAATTTTTGGAATTAGTAATTTGCATTCTGAGATTTTAATAAAAAACATTAGCTGATTTAAAATTGTAATACCTATCCTAAAATAATTAAACAGAGTAATGGCAATAGTCAAACAATAGCAAAAATAGTTAAATGGTACATAAACCTGGCTAATTATTTTTTATTCAATACTTATTACAAATTTCACATTAGGTATATAAAGCGAAACCTCGACAAAACTTGTCAAAAGGGTCAAATAGCAGATATCTATAGTCTGTTTCAAATGCTAAGAAAAAAACGGACATTGACCTTTGAGTGCAAACATGGCTTACCAGCATTTATAAAATCGTTCTAAAAAGTGAGTAGTATTTTTTATACATGAAATGTCTCAATAATTAACAAAGAATAAAGTACTTCAAGCTTTAAGCTGGTATACAGTCTTGCTTGCACTTTAAAACAGACTTTGACCTTATACCTTTAAAACGATTAGGGTTTGACTTACAGCAATTGTGCTAATTCCTGCTAATGTCATTCTGTGTTATTATCACTGTCATCTGTTATATAATCAAAAAATATTTACACATTAAGCACGAAACCTGGATAACTACTGGAGTTCCGAATGTAAAATTTAGCATGTAATTCAGCCTAGAGGATGGCTAGCGTTATCAGGCGCAATTTGGCACAATTCGTCCTAAGCTTTTCTTTTTAAAACGTAGTTCATCCAGTAGTAGTGAATTCTTACATGACTGGACGATTATTTGTTTCTGTTGTAAAGCGGTCGGTGTCGAAGGGTTCCTTATAGCATATACGCGTAGCACACATTAAGGGGCAGCGGTAGCGTGAGCGTGCCTGCCTCCCTCCTTTGACCCTACGTCACTCCTTTGTACGCTTCAAACGCGCGTATACTCGCTTAATACGCGCGTTTGTATCATCAATGCAAACGCAACAATCCGCGTCTACAGCTCCGATAAGACATGGTCTTAATACGCGCGTGTTTATAAAGTACACCGTGTGCTATGAGCCTAAGATAAATTAACTAGGACAATTAACCGAAGAGTCTTGGAATATCATAACTAAACTATTGCAGTCAATTCAGTATAATCTAGTAGTATTGTCGTAGAAGAATGCTTATTTCTGTTTTCACGATGGTTTGTTTAGCAACGGATAGGCGTACGCTGTATTTGTTTGTACGAGAGTACTGAGTAGTACTTTTGCACAAACAACTACAGCGTAATGTGTTCACCGACGTATAGATAATAAATATTATTCAGGTGTTAAGTGCAAGGTAGATACTTATCATCAATGTCGTCAATAGCATAACAGTAATTAATATATTTTTATCAATATTTGCGTTAATTATTGTAATTGCAAAAAAACAGCTTAAGATTGTAAAATTTTATCGAACAAAGCGTGTCGCTTCAGAGTAGAAAATTATGATTCCGCGTTAGAAAATTTATTTCTGAAATGACTAATAGTTTAAGCAAGAATGCTCACGGTATTCCCTGGTACAAACTATTTTCTTTTTACTTTCACATTCGGTTTGTTTATAAGAATATGTATTTTTGAACGTCTATAACAAAGAGGTTGTCGTTTTTGATATTTCTTATACTTGATTTTTTTGGAGAAGCTAGTTCAGGTTAAAAGTTGGTTTTAAAAAAAAACAATATATTGGCGTCGACATGAATCAGAATCAGAAAAAAATATTTGTTCCTACCACTACGTACCACTGAATCGGAGTTGCGACCTAGCTCAAAAGATCCGGGCCAAAAAACTCATCGAAATTGATTTTTTTCAAAATTAGCCTTGTCATAAAAAGTAAAAAAAAAATACATATCACAATCTGATTTCATATATGTACGTCATAGATAAAATGTATAACAAATTACATTACAAATTACTGTGCGAGATTAAAGCGGCTACTTGAGCACTGTGCACTGAACAGCTGAGCAAAACGTATATATATTGACCTAAAAAAAAATTACTTATTTTATGTAGACGAGTTTTGAAGAGTTTTACTGCTAGATTATTTTTATATCTCTTATTAACATTTTGAAATCAAGGTAAAAAAAATATTGAACTTTTCTCGGAAGGAATTCCTTACATTAAGATTGAAAGCAGGCCTAATAGATTTTTTTGTAATACAAGTACAGTATTTATGTCTACAAAATTTGTCCCAAGAAGAATCCCACAAGAAGTATGAAAACATTATCTACGTGTCGTTTTGATATAGGCTGCTATTCTTATTTTTTTATCTGCGAATACTGCTTAACAAAGTCTATTTGCCAGCTTTTTAATATGGGTGCCCCATTGTGATTTTTTTTAATCGTTTTACCTTAAAACATAGTGGATTCTACCGGTTCAAGTTTAGACCCATTCTGTTATACATTGGTATCTACTGTTTGTCACTTCATTTTATTTCCATTCAAAAGAATAATGTTGATTGTGAACCTACACACTTTGGATATGCATTGTTCACTTCGTCATACTTACCCCTTTGTCATTTCACTTTAAATGTAAGTGAACAATGTAATCCCACTAAAAAAATTTCATGTAATATGTTGCCAAGATGGCCAAATAAGCTTCGCCCTATGAAAATGGTGTCAGATCCTATGTAAAGCCAAGCTTCTGAATCTACGCGGTCTAACTCTACCGACTCTAACTTCACAAATTCTACGCATCAGTAAAAATGTATAAACTGTTTGTAAGTTGCTAGGTTGAATTTTGGCGCCATCGAGAGAAAGATGGTCGAAGTTTTTTCATAATTATTGAATTTCGTGTTAATATTAAGAGAAATTAGTCAATTTTGGTGGCATTTTGTACAATTTTGTTCAGTAAAAGTGCACAAATGAAACAATGATGAAGAAATTAGCGTATCGTGTATTTCCTCGTTGCCGCCAAATCTCGTTACATGAGCTTGCGTAATGTAAGTAGCCAAACGTTTTGATTATTATCAGTGTGTCAGTAAGTGTGTCAGTTTCGAAATAGGTGTATTTTAGTTATCCAAAAAATTTAAAGCATTAGAGCTATTTAATTGAAACTTCCCCCCGTGTTGGTCCGGGCAGAATAGACCGTCTGCCTTTCTTGCCAGGCAGCTCGTATAAGGCGAGCATAGACTTATTATCATCACTAACACCGTGACATCTGACTAGGTGGTAGAGTTTCGCAGCGACTCGCCCGTATTGGTACCACCGCCTTACCTAGTCCAGCTAGCCAAGCATGACGTGTTCCGGTTCGGAGGGTAAGGTAGCCGGTAAACTTACTTTTCTCGAGGCCTCAGGTTGGCAGCGCACCATTACCATCTTTGGTGTCTCTAGGCGGCGTGAATTTTTTACCATCAGGAAATTCGTCTGCTTGTTTGCCTTCCTATAACATAAAAAAGAATAAAAAAAAGACTTTTTAAGTTTAATAAGTCTCTTATTGTCATCATACTCTGAGAATATGAAATATCTTGTACATCGGAAACTAACTCTATATAATCTAACAACAAAACATTTCGAGGGAAGGTAGGTTCCTTGCGCTTCTCTGTATTGGTATGGTAATTAGGTCATTTAAACAGCATGATCTTTGAGATAAGGGACGGAATCGAACCTGTTAAAATTCACGCTGACATATGTTGTATTAAATAATTTACAAAGAAATACAGTGATAAAATTTCACAAAAAATCTTGCAAATTACGGTCATCCTTGCAGATAATCTATAATATAAAAATGAATCGCTAAATGTGTTGGTAAGCGCATAACTTCCGAGCAACTGGACCGATTTAGCTAACTTTTTATTATTGTATTACTTATGATCAGGAGAAGGTTCTAACGAAAAGAAAAACCGGGAAAGTTGCAGGGAAGATGGGAAAAATAATACTTTATTATTTCTCATACTGAACGGGTGAAACAAAGTTCGCCGGGACAGCTAGTATTAGAATATAGATAGTATTATAACGTAATACAGTGATTCATTTATCCCTCATACTTTTTTTTTACAGGCAGAAAATGTCCGGATTGTGCTTTTTGTCGACTGTTACAGAGTTCTGTTCGTTTACGCGTATTGTCTTTTACGCGGTTTAGCACAAACGGACTATTTCTTGCATTGATAAAAACATTCGGAATACCCACTTTTAATTACTCCCTGCTGGAAAACTTTGTAGTACTCAAGTCTTATGACATCTTCCCAGAGATAGAAAAGTCTAAAAGTAAAAGAAAACGGCTTGGCGCCGCTCGTAAATGTCATCTTGCCCCCGTAAGGAGGCAGGAAAAAGGTGCCGGGGCGGTAGCCCCCTGTCCTTGATATCAACCGCTGGCTGGTACAACAGCCAGGTCGTTGGAAGGGGAATTTCTTCCCCAGGTCGTGTCCGGTAGTTTTGCCCTCCCCTAGCACCGCTCAAGCTCTTCACGTCACCCCGTGCGATCAGCCCTACCAGGTGGAACCCCGTGGGGGAAGCCCAGCAGGAGCGATCAGCGAACGTGGGTGACGACTTTGTGCGAGCGGTGGAATGTGGGAGGGTGGTGTTGTGTCCACGTTAGGTACGCGGGAGATCGCGCGGGTATGGCTTCGCGTCCGGTGGACGCGCATGCCAGGGGGCGATGTCTGCTATGTGCGAGTGCGCCGATTGCTCGGCGCGCTCGAACATGGTGTTCTTGAGGTGTGTGATGAAGGCTTGGCGCCCAGTGTCAACGCATAATATAAAGAGATAAAACGTGTGCAGGGGATAATGCCTTTCAAAACTGTCAGCGAAGGTCAAGGCATGGTCAAAGTTCATACCGTGGCCGCGGCGGGTCACACGTGTATGTATTGTAACTTCTATTGATATAGTACCTGGTGGATATGATCACACTACTTTACGGGACAATTTTGCCAAAAATTTAGGTACTATAATACTTTTTACAGATATTTGGACTCAGGATCGAATAATGAGTACTCTAATTTTACAGTTCCCTCTTCTTTCAAAATATTTCGCACGTAGTAAATAAGCCTTACAGTAGTAGTACGTCAATCGTAACCGTAGAACTTGAAGAGATTTTACATTTTATTTTAGTGCTCCGAACTCGATTGTTCAAGTATGATAACATTAACTCAAGGGCTTTGTTCTTGATCCCGTAACAGCGAAATTTTCATATCCAAGTATGATGATGAACATAGTCTAAAGCCTTAGAGTGATCGCAGAATACACCTTATCGTTATTCAAGTTCGCCCAGGATTCAAATATATTTTTTAATAATTCCACACCTGTATCAATGGTTGATTAACCTTTGGTAAATCCAAACTAACTGTTTATTGTGTAAAAGGTTGCACAAAAACGTTGTATAAAACTGAAGTAATTCAAGCATTCGTAGGGTCAGAAATTACTCGATTTAAATAAAGGTACACGACCCATCCCGTCTCACAAGGGCTAGTCTACGTCAGCACATCACGACATCTTCAACGTGAAACAGTGCGATGTTGCGACGTGGTTGTTGACTCGTAAAAATCTACATTAGAATTTCCAGTGCCCATATTTTTGAAGCAGATGAAGGCTTACCACAGTTTAAAAATATTGCGCTCGTACTTTGGAAAGCATTTGATAATAAAATTTCGTTTAAGAGACGCGCGAAGATGTTTTGACTGTACTTCTGGTATCCCGGCCCACACGCACTCACGCACGCACCCACACCCACACTCACAAACATACATCAATCTTATATCACTCTCTTATTCTATCTGGCTTTAAAAAGATCTATCAGCTTATGTACAACATTTTGTTATCAAACATCAGTATGACACTTAACTGTTGGGGAAACTATTTTTATTTTCATCACGGTAGTGTGTGGTTAGTAGAACTGTGTGCTTGTTTACTTATTTTGCTTGTTTTTTATCACACGGAAAATCGACTTCGTTTCGGCTTGTAATCTGAGACTTTTCAATTTTGTTGTCCTCGGGACGCATTTAACATAATATATTATAACTATACATATGAATTCTATCATATTACCATATCTTGACATTGGTGTTATAAATTTTAGTTGTGTCTTCCAATCACTTTTTTCTGTTTTTGCTGATGATGATGATGAGAAGGGAAGTATCGTCAGTAAATAAGATGGAATTATTTTTCCACTTTTGATATTCCAATAGTAGGAAACAGAACTGTTAAAATATTTTTTTATTACTTTTACACCACTTTAATGATTTACCTCTAACGCCTAAACACTTCTAACATTGATTGAAAAGTCCAAGATGCACTTTCGGCACCTCAATACTCAATATCGCCTAATAAAAACAAGATCACAAATGTTTAGATAATATACGATCACAAAAAAAAGACAACTACAGGTACCAACATATTGTCAGGTTTTTAAGGTTAGATATGCGAAAACGGAAAAAAATATAATTATTTCTAATTAGCGACACCTTTTTTTGAATTGCTAATATGTTGCTATCCTGTTTTTACAACTTCACCAGTTTTCGTGGACGAGCAAAGTGCTCAGCCCGATACATCATAATTAAGATAGATATTACAGTTACCTACAACACCAACAACAAGGGCAGTCTTCCATGAGACTAAACCTCGATTTTGAGATGCGTTCTGATTACTAGGTGGATCGATTGGAGGGGTTGCAGCTCGTCGCTCGGTGACGTGTGTTGCTAATTATTGTGTTGGGATTAGGAGGGAGGATCGCATTTGTGACCGTTAACTTTTGAGTTTCAGTTTTGTTCGGCACTGTACATCTTGGGTCTTTATTTCAATGGCTTCTAGATTTCATTTATTAATCGAGTTCATAAAAACGAGGAGGTTGTCAATTCGGCCGGTATATTTTTTTATATATGTACACCGATTTCTCCGAGGTTTCTGAACCGTTTTACGTAATTCTTTTTTAGTTTGATGAGGAATAGCTTTGAACTGGTCCTATAAAAATTGATTTGGCGCGCCTTAAACTAATCAATATATCATAAGTATAAAATTACCTTCAAACCTATTCGTAAACGGCAAATATAATTAATAGGTAGTATATAATTAATATTAAATCTTTGTTATTTTTTAGTTTACAAGTCGGTGTTTTTGACGTAGTTATTTTCATTTGCCAAATTACATTTAGTACAATTCAGCAAACAAAACTCGCATTTATAGTAGGAGGAAAACTTGCAAACAAAATGTAGAAAAAAACCAAAATACCTGCATCAAATATTTATTTCCTTATCTATCATCAAGTCTGTGGTCATAATATTCAGAATATATTGAAGAAACTTACCTATTTTATATTATTATCTGAAAATGATATGGAATGAATGATGAGTTTTGACATAACAAAAATTGCGCCTATAGAATCATTGTAAGCTTGGACTATGAAGCTATATTACTACTGAAGGCCAGCTTCTTTCTTTAGCCTCTCTTTCAATTTGAGTTTGCTGATTGATTTCATAAGACTCTCAGAAAGAAAGGATTAGAGAAAATCTAATGTACCGGATTAGAGAAAGACAGCAAAATTTGTAAATGACATCAGTTTTTATTAGAAGTGTAACGTCCACTAGTAGTTTAAAGTTTCAAAGTTTTGACAAAAAAGTATGTGCGCATGTATAAGATTTGACATAAATACAATTTCCACAGAAAGTAAGAAGTAAGTAATAAGTAAGTTTTTAGAAAGTATTGGAATGTCGACACCAGGCGATCACTTTAGCTTCTTCTTTCTTCTTACATCGATTTATCATCCTTTTAACGCTGGTTATCTAATTGTTTCATGAAATTTATTAATCGATTATAAACTAAAGTTTTGGCATTGATACCCCAAGTGAAATCTAAATGACTGAATGAAGGATCTTGTATCCGGAATTTTCCAACAGGACTACCGAGCTCTCGCCATAACCTGTCCACGTCAGTGACATGTGCTAATGGGTCCTTTGCTGAGTAGTGTAGGAAAACTGGAGTTTTGATTCTGGATAAGTCGTATCGTGGGGGAGAAAATGATCCATATATCCGTCTGTTTGCCATGGAACCGTGGTCGTAGCGTTCAAACTGCTTTCCGTTAATACCCTGCCCATAGTGAGCTAACTGCCTCACGGAAGCTCCAGCTGGGGTATGAGCCAACTTTACTGGTAACATTGTCTGAAACGAATAAGTTAATTAACAGCAGATGTTCAGTTTATAGGCATGCGGCACCGTGACATCTGATTAGGTGGTAGATTTTCGCAGCGTCTCATTCAGATTGGTACCACCGCGTTATCTATTCCTGCCGCCAGAACTTCAGCACTTGCCGTTGACATTTTCCGATTCGGAGGATAAAGTAGGTACACTTACTTTTGCTTAAGGCCTAACATCCCGGCCTGAGGTTGGCAACGCATCATTACTACCTTTGGTGTATCTAGCCGACGTGAATTTCTTATTAATTGGTAATTCTTCTGCTTTGCCTTTCAATATCAAAACAAAATACTCTTAATACATCTAAAGTACTTGTATGTATTCTAGATGTACAGAGTTTTATCATAAACTAGATAAGTATCTGCAGAAGCTTATCTACATACAAAGTATGCTTGAGTAATGTACATACAGACACCACTCACATATATCACATATCGGACCAGTTGGAACCAGTGCGAGCAAGAGTGGTCTAAACATGTCTGTGAAACTTTTTGTGCAAAGATGAAGCTACAAAGACTAATTCTACCCTTTTGACTAAATTCAACATTGAGAGTTGAATTGACGTACTCTTATGAAGCCAATTATTTTATATAGATAAATAATTAGCTCGTATTTCCTTAAGTGCACAATCTAAGCTCTAAGACTATCTAAGCCTTAATAGTTTCCTGTTTAGAACGAGTAGGTAACTATTATTATTTTTTTAGATTTATCATGGGTAATGTTCTGATGAGTTGTTTGGTTTAATTCCAGCTGCTGATTTCCACCTTCGGACTTCGCGGCGGAGTTTAAAGTATCATAACCATCGTCTTGATGCGTGGCGATCTACAACTGTGCGATTCCGAAGAAATTTTTTACCTCGCACAACACTTTTGTGGAATCAGTTATCGAGGGCGATATTTCCAAACAATTATGACTTAGGGACCTTCAAGATTCGATCGATTCAGAAATGAGGAGATCCGCAGGCGAACGAAAGTCACCGACATAGCCAGCCGGGTTAGCAAGCTGAAGTGGCAGTGGGCGGGGCACATAGCGCGAAGAACTGATGGCCGTTGGGGAGAAAAGTTCTCGAGTGGATACCACGTACCGGCAAGCGAAGCATAGGACGGCCACCCACGAGATGGACAGACGACCTTATGAGGGTCGCGGGGTCACGTTGTATGCAGGCCGCTTCCATCCGGTCGAAGTGGAAGTCAATGGGGGAGGCCTATGTTCAGCAGTGGACGTCCTATGGCTGAAATGATGATGATGATGATGATGATGATGACCTTCAAGAAAAGAGCGTACTCAGTCCTTAAAGGTCGGCAACGCATCTGTGATACTCCTGGAGTTGCGGATGTCCGTGGGCGGCGGTGATCACTTTCCGTCAGGTCACCCACTTTCTCGTTTGCCTCCTCTTGTATAAAAATAAAATTAAATGTTTACCGCATTGTGCTGATCTTCGTTGAAACCAGCAATGAGGAACAAAATATTACTGCAGATAGCCTGTGTAATTGCCTCATCCATACATAAAGCCTGACCCGCCCAGGTCATTAGCTGATTGTTAGGTAATAACTCTCCGACGCCAATTAATAATGCTAAGGACTGAAATAAAACAGCTTTTTAGTAAAGTATCTTCACGCCCGTATTTCCAAAGAGGCACAATCAGGGCACCCACGACTAGCCGAAGACAGTAAGTCCCACAATATGATAGGTGGCAAGCTTATAGAAGACCGGACACACATCCAATCCAGAGCAACATTTTTTTTATTAGAAAATTGGAAATACCGCTTTTTTATGCCCGACCCGTGACTTCATGAAGTCAAGTCCACCGCCGCTTGGACCGCTAGACTGCAGAGGCGATGGATAATACTTCCGGTTTTATTTTAGTACCATCATCGTCATAACCATTAGCATCGGCTGTTCCTAACATCAGGACCATCAGGTAAGGAGGATTTAGGATGAAGATCTAGTTTCCACTTTCCATTTTGCATATCTTGACCGCCTCGTTGATCGAGTGGCTTATTGTACACGCCTAACCATATTTCGATTTATAATCGATTCGATTCCGATGGGGGCAGACATTTGTGTGATGGACAAGATGTCTGCATTTTCGGATCTGGGTGATTATTATTTTTTTTCTGGTACCTAATTAAGTATTTCTATGTATTAGAATCGTTGACTAACTCTAGCATAAAATTTGCTTACTTTGGAGTTAGATTTAATTTGTGGTAACTTGTCCAGGAATATTTATGTATAACTTTACAATATACCTATTTTGCCTTTGCACTGCATACTATTTATTTTTTAAATCTTGTAAGCATTATTTCTAGATTATTTGATTATTTCATTCTGCAGGAAAATCAAATCCCGAGATAGTAGAGGTATGTTTTTGTGGGTGGAAGACAAACAAGCAGACGCAACTTTTCCTTTATTATTTTTTCCTAAGCCTCAATATGTTAGTTAATAGTGCGTTGTCACAAAAGCTGTCATGTCAAGTTTCTTATTTAAGTTTTAGGTACACCTTAGGTAGGTAGGCCTTCCAAACTCAAAGCATTACAAATTACAGCGATAAGCAGTTAAACAGACTTTACAGAATTTGAACCGGTACCTTTCATATCTCACTGACAACCCTCTTAGTATTTAAGATACTAAAGATTTAAAACGTAACATTTTTAATTCCTTCACAGTCTTCGCAGTTCACTTCACAGTCTTATGAAATCATATTGAATCTTCATCTTTGAAGATCAAATTTACATTATATAACGGTTCGATTCTCGTAAGACATTTCACATTTTTTATGCGGTAAGTCAGTGTCAAGTCAGTGAACATTCACATGGGTCTCCTAATGGTAAGAGACAACTGTGACCTTTGGCTCTATACAAGTTAAAGGAACGTCGCTATCTCGAGGCAGGGAGAAAGGGAGGGAGACCTATTGTGCAAGTTTATTACCATTCCCTCTGGACTGAGTCATTATAATAGAAGGAATAGGTAAGGCGCTGGATCCCTACCAGAGCAAGATGCTGCATAAAACTCTCCCGCCAGTGGTCTTGTTGCTCTATGTTTGTACCAGTGCTCGCCTCTTACAAGCTGCCTGGTAGAGAGGACTATTCTTCTCAGCAAACCAATCAACACAGGGACTGAAAATTATCTTGAAAAATTGGTGACAATTTATCAATTGTAACGGGACTTGTCCTTTAATTAAAATATCTAAATATAAGACTTATACATACCGCAATATTTCTTGAAAATGGCGCAAGAGATTTGAAAAGAATGTTTTCATTATGGGCCATATACGCGACAGGCGCTAGAGCATGCATGGAAATAACCTTATCCGCATAATCTGGTCTCAAGGAACCCATAACCCAGAACACTGTTGTTCCTTGCGAAAATCCTACGTAATGTAATCCTTGTCTTCCTGTGGTGGCCAAAATGTGATCAATCATAGCGGGTAAGTCTAGATTTCCTATTTCATCCCAAGAAAAATTCCAAAATTCAGAGCTGACTAAAGAATCAGGTCGCAAAACTAGATGTTTACGAGAGAAGTAGTTACCACGAGCATTACCAAGCCAGACATCATAGCCTTCTTCTGCGAGAATGTAACCTGAAATTTAAAAAATATCTTAGTTTTCCCTTTCTTCACATTTTATAACTGCAACAGATCTTAGTGGTCTCACTGAATAATGACAAAATGACGATAGTTAAATGGTGATAGCTTTGATATCAGTAAAAAGGGTTTATAGTCCACAGATTTGGGTTGATTATTGAGATTAGGATGAAGATCCTTATATCAAAACCAATTATAAAACCCATATTTTTTATTACGTCGTAATCATTATTTCAACTACGCTTGTTTTGTACAAAAGTGCGTATTCTGTGCGTTATTAGTTATTACTATTCTTTTATTCTGTGACAGTAGCCTTAGTGCACAGTAAAAATATGAAACGGTTGTCGAAGTATTGCAGTATCCTGTGCCGCGGGTCTCGTCGATACGAATCCTTGTGTGAGTGTGACATTTCGGAAGTTTAGAGGGCAGTTCCCATTCTGTTTATATTTGTACTGTGCATAGTGTAAGTCTTTGCCAGAGTTTATTTTGATATCACGTTACCCGTAGAAGCTTAAATGTATGGATGGATATTTTCGCCCACCTTGGACAAAGGAAGAGATTGAATTTTCGGCTCTTACATTTTATATATGTATATTAATAGATTTCTCGGTCATTATAAAATCGATTTTATAAAATTACATGTTTATGTGAAAGAGCGTATTTCCTAGATTTACCTGTTTAAATTTATAAAAAAGTGGTAAAATTATTATTAGATATTCTAGATCTTTTCTTTTCCTATAGTTGTTCTTCCATAGTTTTATAGTGCCATAATTCTTTAGTAATTAATTATAATCAACTCAATATAATTAAATGTTCATAAATTTTAATGTGATTGATTTGTATCCATAGAGCGTTTATTTAAATATTACTTATTGACTAATGAGAATATTGATTGGTACATATGAGCGTAGCATGAAGTGTATGTGAACGTAGTAATATCATTTCCTCCTGCATGAAAATGTGTCAGATTATAGTTGACATCATGAAGCTACAGACTACTACTGGACACACGTTTTTTTTTGTAGTCAATACTTGCACTTATCCACAATATACTTGATTTAACATTTTCTGTTACTTTCTAGCAACCCCGGTTTCAATTTTTACAGCATCATCAGGGCTTTGAAACTAAAGATAACTAAGGATAAGTACAAGTGTTAACTACAAAAAAAAAAAACCACCAAGTGCCGATGATAGCAAGTATAGATTCTACTACTTTAGGTTTCACTTCAGAGATCAGCTGACGGGTTTTTCCAAGAACATACAGCCGGCTGACTCCTTTTTTAATTATTCAAAAAGACAGTAAACCATGAAGCTGTACCACTACTGGAGCTTTCACTCTTAACAAAGAACTGCGTGGCTATTCAGTATTTTTTTAGTGTTGATCACTGGGTAAAATGTACATCAAATAGATGTCAAATGACGTGTTTTGCATGTGTTGGTCACAGGTGGTAACAAATATTTGATGTACACTTTACCCAGTTTTAATCACTAAAAAGATACGAATCAGCCCCCTGGTGGCATTTCCAAATATTGCTGTCTGTCTCTAATGTAGCTGCCTCTCTCTTATTTTAATTGTTTTTTGCTTTGATAATTGACTTCATAAGAGTCTCTGAAAAAGAGGCCAGTACATTAGAGGGAGTCAGCTATATTTGGAAGTAACATCAGTTTTTTGTTAAGTGTGTAACCTCCAATAGCAATACAGCTTCATGTTTTATATGTTTCCTTGAATAATAAAAACGTCAGCTGGCTTTATGTTGGTGGAAACACTGCACTTCTGCAACAACTGTCGACCGTTCTACTAAAATAGAACTATAAAATTATTGCATATAAAATTTTCCACCATAGTGGTCCAGACTCTATTATAGACTAGACGTTCTCGTTCCTGCCAAGCAGCTCGCTAAACGCGAGCATAGGCTTACCGTCACTAGCACAGTGACATTTGATTTGTGGTAAAGTTTCGCAACGACTCGCCGGATTAGTACCATTACCACTTTACCTATTCCTGCCGCCATAATGTTATTGCTTGCCGTTGACATATTCCGGTTAGGAGGATAACTTAAATTTGCTTGAGGCCTTAACATCCCAGCCTCAGAAAATTTGAAGTTATCCTCCAAACCATTACCAAATAACCATTACCACCTTTGATGTCTCTAGGCGGCTTGAGTTTTTTACCACCAGGAAATCCGACTGCTTGTTTACCTTTCAATATTACTAAAATAACTATCATCTGACACGTTATAAGTGAGAGGAAATCATTGAATGTCTTCGGGTGATTGCATTAACTATAATTTAATTATTTTTTTATCGGGAGGAAATTACTGAAAACTTTCTTATGGGATTGAGGGGCTGCTTTCCTCTACCCTGGGACTAGCATCTGACATTCACCGTGCTTCATAATATCTAAAACATGGTACGAGTTATTGCTTCAGAGGAATGGCTCACGTTCTATTTCCACTTTAATGTCAAGTGAATATTATGAAACAGCCTGAATGAGTTTTGGCGCCATCGAGAGAAAAGATGGTCGAAGTTTTTTCATAAACATTGAATTTCGTGTTGATATTGAGTGAAACTAGTCAATTTTGGTGGCATTTTGTACAATTTTGTTCAGCAAAAGTGCACGAATGAAATAATCATGAAGAAATTAGCGTATTGTGTATTTCCTCGTTGCCGCCAAATCTCATTACATGAGCTTGTTTAATGAGGCCGCCGCATTACCCAAGAGCCTGACATGACTTACTGACGACTTATGACTGATGACTAATTGTAATTGATATAAAA
Source organism: Calephelis nemesis (assembly GCA_002245505.1). Classification (NCBI taxonomy): domain Eukaryota; kingdom Metazoa; phylum Arthropoda; class Insecta; order Lepidoptera; family Riodinidae; genus Calephelis; species Calephelis nemesis. The sequence continues at coordinate 148,193 of NJDD01001059.1, forward strand.
TTTGATGCAAATTTCTACTTGACGAATGGCAAAATACTAACGTGAAGACCAAAACTTAAAGAAAGAAGAAGAACTGCCTGAATTTTAAATATTTTAGGCAAACGCAAAAAACATTTAATAATAGTAATCAGTTATTTATGTTTGATTTGTCTAGATATTTTTAAGTGCATTTCCTTTAAATGTTGACAATGTTTAGAAATACATACGCACAATCGCAAAAAACATTAAATCTCAGATTAGTTATGATTTTATAATCTCCAGCTACTTGTTGCTATCAGCACATACGTGGATTAAATGGTAAGCCGATTAGCAGTAATTAGTAGAGATAGCTGAACAATGTGCGGCTTATGAACCGTCGTACAAATCTTATTTATCGTAATTAATAATCTATATGAAAGATTAATATTTTTATGTAACAAAATGTCAACAACCCGGTGGTTTACCTTGTTCCGTGTCTAGAAAATACTATCTGCCTAAAAAGTAAAAGGCGGGTCATATCTTAAATGGGTCTATCCTTTTAAGTCCACTAGCGAAAGACTGGACAGCATCTTGCCTGGTAGAGTTCCACCGCCTTACCTATTCCTTGCATAAGGATATAGGGTACATTTTACTCATTCAACAGCGAGGAAACCAGGAAAAACAACATTTCAATTTTTCTGTACAAACTGAACTGGCGCAACGAAGTTCGCGAGATATAGCTAGTATGAACTATTTGATGGATGCAAGTGTTTCATCAAAACCGGTCAATAAGAAACGGAGAACGGATAGTATTTTTTATAATATAGGAAGGCAAACATGCAGACAGATTTCCTGATGGTAAGGAATTCCCGCCGCCTAGAGACACCAAAGTTGGTAATGGTGTATTGTAAACCTGAGGCCGGGATGTTAGGCCTCGAGCAAAATTAAATGTATCGGCTACTTTATCCTCCGAAATGGAACACGTCAACGGCAAGTTCTGAGGTTATGATGGAAGAAAAGGATAAGGCGGTGGTACCACCAATCCGGACGAGTCGGTGCGAAACTCTACCACCTAGTATGAGGTCACGATGTTAGTGACGGTAAGTCTATGCTCGCCTTTTACGAGCTGCTTGGCAGGAAGGCAGATGTCTATTCTACAAACACGGACAGACATTAATTACTACTCGTATTCTCAGGAACCCTCAGGCGTTGGCTGAATTAAATATAATGTTATTTACCTAGAGCAGACCCTGGTCCCATAATAATATAATCCGCGGATGAAGAGAACAGTCCATGCATCAAGAGTACGGCAGGCCTATCCCCGGGCTTGTTATTAGCATCCCGACCATGAGGTATCCTCTGTAATCCCAGGATATACCCATCTTTTGTAACCACAGAATGCTCCTCCAGGGGATAGTTGTACTTTCTAATTAGTCCAGGCTAGAAAGAATGCAAGAAAGAAAATCATGTAAATTACGATTTAAATAAAAAATAAACAATAAGAATCTGTCACAGTCCTACATGAAATTACTTAATACCTTATCGAAAAAAGCGCTCGACTCGATACGCTCCGCCTAACCCGTAAGGGGCTTGACGTGAAGATATGTATGTCGAAAAAAATGGAAAATTGTTGTCTAATTTGAAGCAGTCCATTTTATGTTGTGTTTAGTGTAGATAAGTGACATATTTCTGCACCCCCACAATCATTTCCACTTTACCTGCTGGCTGATTGTTAGAGAACGCTGAATGGCATCAAGTCATACTTCGTACTAATAGACTATAAAGTAAGTAAGTATGTTCATGACCGTATGCCTGAAAACTTTGACAAACGTGCAACTCGGGCACCCAGGGTACTTAGCCAATCCCAGCTACGTTTTTCATTTCTATAAGAAAATAAAAAAAAATTTTGGATCGCCCACACAAGTATCAAACCCAAAACCTCATGTAAAACTGTAAATACTTCAGGTAAGTGGTCTAAATGTTTCCGCGTTTATGAGTGTGGCCGTTTTCTTGCCATATTTGCAGGACAGACTTAAATCGGTTTTTTAGTCAAAAGTTTATTTTAGCATAAAATGTATTAAATTTTGAAAAATTACATAGACAGATAGATCAACGGCTTCCCACAACAAAGCAAGACTTAACACGCGGGAGAAACTGTAGACATCAGGTTTAATAAGAGGAAGTACATACAGGCAACTGAGATACATAATCAGCCCCCTGATTCCGCCCTTGGTAAGGAAATATATCTGAAAATCCATTTTATTTGCTACGTAATCCGCAAGTGACACATAACACATAAATGACGGTCGGCTTTGGAAACTCTACTGACCTAATTGAAAGAGAATTAAAAACCGCAAATGCCATCTGATTTTACAAAGGGCTGAACTCAATGTATTTCACGATATACGTAAAATTTATATACTAAGTATTTAGTTAGTAAACTGTTTATTTAGTTTATATATTTTGTATAAGTATAACTACTACTACTCCCTGCCAAAATCGCTTGCTGACGTTTCGTCCACAAAATTTTCGTCTACTGTGGACGAAACGACACCTTTTTAGTTTATTATTTTTTTCACAGTACGATTCGTCCACTAATCAAAAACGTTGTTTTATACAGTCAGATACAAAGTTTTATTATTTTAGTTATTATTAAAGTAATTTCAGATTCATCTTCATTTCTTTATAATTACGAATAGATATGCAATATGCATTATTCGTGTAAATATTAAAGTTTTGTGTAGGATAAAAGGTTAAATTAAAAATGTAATCAAACCTTGACACAAGAACTTAATTTCCCTTTAAAAAGAAAATAAATTGCATACATTCAGTTAATCTTCCCATTTTCACCCCCCACAACTTTTAAACGGATAAACCGATTTTCATCAAACTCGTCTGAGAACACTTGCACATAAGTTATACAAAATAAACTTAATTGAAATCACTATTCGTTCAAGAGTTATGGTGCTTCAGACAGACACGTCAAACCTATAACACCCCTCTTTTTGAGACGGGGGTTAACAAAATAAAACAATCAATTTCGATGTTTTAAACTTATAAGATATATTTTTTAAGATTTATTAGATCTTTTTACAGTAGATAAATTAACACATCTAAATCACTTATTACTCTAGACTCTAGAGTTAATAAAAAACTATTTAACATGTATGATAAATTTAAGCATAAATAAATAAATAATAAAATAATATATAGGCATAAGTTAAAGTAGGTATTACAAAACCAAATATTATATGGATACGCAACTTGTTAGCATGGTAAAAAAACTCTATAATGGATGCATAAATAATATATCACTATCATCTAAATACACATTTTGAATGACTTTCGTTTGAACTGATTATATCTGTGATTTTTATACATTTTAAGGGAAATTACTTTTTTTAACAATAAGTATTTCCAAAACAATGTGACTGTTGTTACATATATAGATATTTTACGTGATTATATTGTTGATTAACAAAAACCAATATTTTTAAAATGTTGATTTTCATACTAAATATACGTTATGATTGATTTTTGTTTTTTTTGTGTAATAGTCATATGTGACTAACATTGATACAAAATGCTTTGGACGACATAAAGCAAGTTTTAACTCAATCGCCGTCAAATATTTGTAATTATAAAGTATTAAAATAATAAAATATTATAGTAACATAAAACTCTTCCATCTGACTGTACCAAACAGCTTCCATAATTTGATAGTGGACGAATCGTCAGTGAAAAAAAAATAAAAACGTGTCGTTTCGTCCACTGTAAACGAAAATTTTGAGGACGAAACGTCAGCAAGCCGCCAAATTGTACAATTAATTAATTTAGTTACTGTTTATATTTTGTATAAGTATAACTACTACCACTCCTTGTCAAATTGTATAATTGTGGTACAGTTTTTTATAAATATTTAAGACCGATATTTATAACAGTTTTGCAGAAGATTGAATAAAACTTAAACTTCTGCATTAGAAGTGATTATTTTCATCCTTGGCACTATTATCCTTGCTATTCATTTTTTGTTATTTTGCAAGTGTTTTCATAAATAAAAATACGTCTATTATATTATTCTTGCTAATCTATACATTATACAAAAGTTACATTATTTTGACATTTAGATAAACTGAACCGATGGTGAACTTTTTATCCCATTCGACTACAAGACTAAGAAAAAGAACATTCTATATTTGCCACACAAACTGAACAGGTGGAATGATGTTCGCCGGAATAGCTACTGTTACAAAAATGAGTTGTTGATTGGTTGCCCCCCTTTATGTCTAAACAGCTGTTCCTATAATAGCTGTTTTTAATATTTTTTAGCACACAAACCTTTCAGAAGGACAAAGGCGCTATATCTCAATAGTGGCTATCCACAGTAAAGCTTTATTACTTACACACGCGGGTAAAGTCTCATAAAAAGCTTACTATAGAAATGATCCTAAGAAGTGGGGACGCGGGTGAAGTCAAATATAGTAATTAAGCTCAGTAAAACTGTCAAAAACCGACTCCAGCCATTTCTTTTGGTACAATATCACGATTTGATAACCATTTTTCCGAAAGATAGCAATTAGTTCCGAACTGGTCCCACATATTTTTTTATCAATATCCTACTAATAGTTTCTACACACATACGTTTTTCAATTTTAAAAAATTTATTCAATATTAAGTATAACTCAAAAAACGACTTGTCGGACCATGATAAAATAAAGACGGGACCACCTCGAAATCATGATCGAATGATGAAAAGATAGTTCCAAAACGAACCATAAAAACGGATAGCCGTTAAAAGTGACGAAGTTTATTTTTGTGAACGCGTTACAAAAATGTTTACGCTACAAAAAATACACAGTTCCAACATATATAATAGAATAAAAATAAAAATTAAAAAATTATCCCTGGACAAGTTACACAAATTGAATCTAACCCCAAAGTAAGCGAATTAGATGCTTGTCATAAAAGCTAATCAACGATACTATTACATAGAAATACTTAAATAGATACAAGAATAAATTTAATAAACACCCAGACCCGGAAATGCAGACATCTAAATGTTCATCACACAAATGCCTGCCCTCCTCCGGAAGTCGAACTTGAGCCTCGTGGTTGGCCGATGCAGTTAGGCGTGTACGCTAGCCACTCAACCGACGAACACCAACTAATATTTATCATATCTTGAATTTTGCATTCAAAATATTTAAGATCACTTACCACATCCAAACTAGCATCCTCTAAAATGTTATCAGAAAAATAGGGAGCTATATCGGGATTCTCCGAAAGCTCTTGAAGAATGTCAGCATTTGGTGAACGCTCGCTAGCTACGAGCGTAGCTAAAGCGAAGAGTAGCACCCACCGGGTTAACATTGTACTACAATTGACAATTATTTTGCGAAGCTACTCTTATAAGAATTGCTATCATATGATAAGATATTACTGTCATTGTGATGAATAACATTATTGATATTCTATCCTTAACAAAATATATTTTTCATAATCTTAATGTAATCAACGGTTTAACATTTTATCAACAAAATAATAATAATCGGAGTAAATCATATTTTTGATAATTTTCAAGATTTTTCAAAAGCATGTACAGTAGTACTATTTAAATTATGCGCTTCGGCTATATTCGTCAAACTTCGGAAATCCGAATGTATTTTAAAGATATCTATATAGAGTTTTTATTACATAATTAATCATTTCGCTTAAATTTAAATAAGGTCAACCAATTTAAAAATAAAAGTATGAAATGTAAAAAGAGTAATAATTGTAAAGCCGATGCGCATTATTTAAATAATAGTATTGTATGTGTATTTTCATAACGTAAGTTATTCGGCTGTACCTGTGTTTTAAACGACTAAATCTTTTTTGAGATCGTAATCGATGGAATGAGATCAACTATTATTAGTACATGTTATAAAACCAAGTTCCCAACTGCGTGTGACTATCTTTTCGCGATAAACTCAAAAACTTCTGAAAGAATTTTTATACGAATGGCACAAACAGATATAAATTAGTGAAGGATTTCTTGTCCCTGTTTAATATCTCTGTTTAAATATAATATTTCAAGGCAAACTTTTTTTTTGTGTCGGTGTCCTTCCCTTCGCCAGGTACCGGGGCTGTGGGGACGCTTTCGCAAACTTCCACTGCCCCGGCGGCGCTGGATCCAACGATCCCCCTCTGGCAGCCCCACTCAACAGTGGGCCGCAAACCGTCTGAAGTGGTACACGGAGACACAGCGTGCACCACTTCGGGAGTTTCAGTGGCGACAGGCACCCCCGTACCTGCCGCAACCCCATCTCGACCGGGCGGGCCAGATGGAAAGCCCATCCTCCACCTCCGCGAGCCGTACTGCTGTCATCCCACGCGGGCCATGTGACCCAACACCCTGTGTGCGCTCCTCGTGTCCCCTCTTGGACAGAGAGGGGTACTGAGGAGCGGCCTCCCTGGTCCGTATTGGTTTCACCGAGGTCACGGCTTAACCCCAGCTACTCAGCCCCCCCGCCACGACAAGGTTCTAACCCATTCTAACTTAAAAAATGGCCACTTGTAATGTCTTTATTTTAAAGTAACAAAACTTCGGACCACTTTTTAAGAAAAATGAAGCTGAAGTAGCAATGGGTGGGCGACATTGCTCAATGCTCTACTATATTCATAAAGTTTTATATATATATAAACCCGTTATCCTTGGTCACGGCATCACGCGTGAATGGCTGGACCGATTTCACTAATTCTTTTTTTGTTGTATTTGTTATTATTAGGAGAAGGTTCTTACGGAAAAAAAATATTAAGAAAATCTCTCAGAAATATTAAAAATATACATTTAATTTTGCATACTTTAAAAACGCGCGTAACGAATGTCAATGTCATTAACAGCCATAGACTATATTGAAAGAGCACCTTTTGTTCGGAAACGTAATAACATTTTAATTTTTCCCATACAAACTGAACGGGCGGTACGAAGTTCGCCGGGACAGCTAGTCACTAATAAAAATGAATCCCCATTTCTCGTAGTCATCGCATCACTACTGGATAAATTTTGATAATTATTATTTTTTCATTGTGTTAGTTATCATCCGGAGAAGATTCTTACGAAGTAAAAAAACTGAGAAAATTGCAGGGAAAATTGGAAAAAAGATGCTTTAATCCATAGAAACTGTTTATAGCTATTAATGTCCAGGCAGCGGTATGAATATTTTTAATAAAACAGTAATAAAACTAATTATGTGCATTAAATATTTTTAATAGCAGTGATTTTCATGTATTGTTAATTGAATAAACAACGCAAAGTAAAGGTAATAAAAAGTTATGGGCCTATTTGGTTGGCCGGTCATTTTTCCCGCCAACACTATTAAACAGATTTGTATCAATTGTTAGAAAAACCTCATTTCATTTTGGTTGCTCCGCCCGGGAATCGAACCCTCATGAAATCAAGTGCAACAAATGGAGCAGGCAGCAACTAGGTAGTCGTCAGAAAATAACTAATTATTATAAACACTGTTTCATCGCCGCGTATTGGGTGCGTCTATAAAATTACGTAAGGAGTTTTTTTTTCTCTCTCTGCTGCACCGTATAATATGACAATTTTTTATTTTTATTTTATTTTTACATTCTCGGAAAACTTACAGCTATACAAAGTTCATGAAATATTCAATTACAAAAAATAAGGCCAATTACAAGTTTCCACATATTACATAAATCTATAGTTAAATGTCCCAATACATAGCTTATGAATGAAAGAAAAGCACAAAAAAATTTACTTAATTCTTACATATTTAGCTAATTATCAGTAAAAAAACTATTAACATACAAATAAATTTAACGAGTCCGATAAAAAAAATGTTTACTATTTATTAAATGTTAATAATTCGCCAGTATTGTTACTACTGAATGTTAATAATTCGCCACTTTTGAACAAAAGTACTACTTAAAATGACATACTCGATTTCAATTTCCAATATTGCATGAATTAAGCTTCGAGAGTAACATAGGTGGAAAGCCTATTGCCAACTGGACGGACACAAATCAGATCCCGGGCAAGTGGCAACGTTATATTATAAAAATTGAAACTTGGACCTAAAGAAATCGAGTCCATCGCCGGACCGCTAGATCAAAGAGTCGACAGCGTACCAAGAAATTAACATTAATATGCTTTATAAGACTAGTGTTTCCAAAACACGATTCCTTTCACTTTGCTCGATAGAAAAAAATCAAAGAGTTTAACCCTTTTTTGAAAGCAAAACCCAACTGTCTACCTTATTTATGTAAATATCGACACCAGATTTAACATAAACATAGATAAGTACTATACCTAAAAGATCAGTGTTTCAGTTTTTATATTTTTTTCAAATTACTTTTATAGTGTCAAAAATAGTGATTTGTCGCTTGAGACGTTTACTTTAGAGCGCGATATTTCATAGTAATCATGGAACCGGGGAGTGCGGTGACTAGGTCTTCTGGCTGACTAAGTATGGGGCCTTAACGATTTATTCAAAAAATAATGAAAAAAAAAACTGTAAAATCTAATGAATTGACCAAAAAATGGAACGACTGCGGAATTTCACAAAGAACTTAAAACCGAATAATTACATTCAAGTCAACATTTAAGAGATATCGCAGAACCATCAGCGGATTTAAGTGTCTCACTTAGCGTTACATTGCTTGTTAAAGTCTGAATAATTAAAAGAAACTTTTCAACTAAGTTTTTTTAACGACTAAGAAATTTGTCACATAATATACATACATATACTTCAAAACATTGAGTTTGAGGATTTAGTCGAAGATTTCGCTTAACAGAAATCTCGAAAGAAAGTACGTAATCATAAAAAACAGCAAGATACTGATATTATTAATGGCATACTGTAATATAGTAACTATCCGTTATAAAGCAGATCATAGTAAAAAAAATTGAAAAGTTTTACATATCAAAAGGGCCACAAGGTTTTGTGTGCCCAAGGGCCCCAGCATAGTTTAAGATGGCACTGTATACACATTATAGCAACATACATACATATCTTCACGCCAAGTCCCTTATGAGGTAGGCAGAGATTATCGAGTGTAAGACCTCACGATCCTGACAAACCTGTCTTACTTCCTTCACATTCATTACCCTTTTCATCCATCCACATTCGCATTGTACGAGTATAATATCTGCTTTGTCAATCTTTCATCTGTCATTCTTTCCATATGATCGAACCAGCGGAGCATGCCCTTTCGCGTTTTAACACCAACACTTTCTATCAATCCCACTTTTTCTCGGGCCCCACTGTTATTAATAGTACGAATGATTATTTAAAATTATGCATTTAAAATAATGCATTATTTGCACAGGTGTTTTCATAAACATAACATTAATCATTAACCAAATAATCACGTTACTAATACTTAACACGAAAATATTTTTGTCTTAAGTATACTAATAGTACAGTAAATAATTTTGATCGAAATTACCTTCACCGTCATTTGATTTCGTTGAACATGTTAGGAGAGATCATAATTTAAAAATAGCTCGCGACAGCCGATGGCGGTAATTTTGTTGCACACTCACTAAACTTATATTAAGTTATCGCTACCTCCTTTCAACGAAAGTAATAGAAAGAGACAAAACATTTTTAGTGCTGTCAGATTAGTCTGTATACGTCATTTCTACAAACGTTTAATCTATCAGTCGGAAAACTTTGTTTGAAAAACATCATGGTTTGACAATTTCGAACTATTGACATGTATAAGCTCTTCCATCTCTTTTTTTTTTGTTTCGTTCGAAAAAGACAGCATGCGTCTAAAATAAATTAGTTTAGTGAACAGAAGAATCACCACCAATGTGATGTAAAATGGCGATAACTGAGTGCCGCCTTGAAAGTGTCCCTTCAAATTTCATACATAATAATGAAATTTGTCTGCTTGATTGCATAACGTTGCAAAAAGTTAATTTTAAATCTAGTTGAACTGAAAACTAGAACATAATTTTCTATAAATTTAAATAAAAAAATCGAGTATGTTAAGAAAAAACATTTCATCATAAGCGTGTAGTACTACGATTCAATTGTTGCAAAACATTAATAATAACAGATATGACAGTTAACGTATCATAATATATCTTATCATGCACCCCCGCGCTTTTATATGATAAAATGTATTTATTCATAATATCTCATTCTTTAAACATTTTTTTATTTGGATTTTAAAAAAGAACTGGTTTTCTTTCAGCTAGATAATATAGAAGCGACATCGTTCGTTTTATTATTAACTTTTTTTAACATATTGGAAGGCATACTAGCAGACGGATTTCTTGATGGTAAGAAATTCACGACTCCTAGAGACACCAAAGGTGGCAATGGTGCGTTGCAAACCTGAGGCTGGGATGTCAGGCCTCGAGCAAAAGTAAGTTTACCGGCTACCTTACCCTCCAACTTGAAACACGTCATGACATTATGGCGACAGGAATAGGTAAGGCGGTGGTACCAATCCGGGTGAATCGCTGCGAAACTCTACCACCTAGTCAGAGGTCACAGTGTTAGTGACGGTAAGCCTATGCACGCCTTTTAAGAGCTGCCTGGCAGGAAGGCAGATGGTCTATTCTGCAAAGGAGCCCGGACCAACAATGGGGATGCCCTGAATAGTTATACTTAAATAGTGATTATTTATTTAGCATAATCTTGGAAGAGTTGGGTAGTCTTTTGTTAATAACTAAGTAGCTGGTTTTCCCGTATTGTTCCATCCGCTCAGGCATGATACTATGACGGGATAAAGGAAATGGTATAGGTATATTGGTGATGCAGTTTTCTAGTGATACCAAAGTGTTGTTGAACTAATGAATTTTGCATTTTCGTTGCTATCGGGGTTATTGAAAGGTGTAGGTTCTTATAAAAGAAATAGGAAAATTTTAAGGAAAATGGAAAAACAATGTTTTATTTTTTTCATTCAAACTTTCAATTATATAGTAGCTTTTAACGTCAAACGAAACGAACCCTGTTGATTATTATGCAATATTCGTGCGTTTCTAGAAACGGTGATTGATAATTGTAGATATTAAAACATTATCAAAATAATGTTATTAAGCAGTTTTCCGTTACTACCTCCTATGCGATCTAGCGGTCTGTCGTTGGACTTGACTTGAGTTCCAGGGTTCGGTCCCTGGGTCGGGCAACACAAAGAAATTGTGTCTTTTTCTGTAATTTTCTTATGTTGATGTCTTCCAATAAAACAAATCGTGCTTATATAAGATATCTTTAAATATATTTACTGATTCAAAATTGTACGACGACTGTGGAATAAATGCCACAACGATACTATTTGTAAAATTTTTAGTCGACATCAATACTTCTTTTAGCGGTCAACATGACATTCAAGCGGATATTCGGATAATTAAATTAACAGTATCAATACCGGCAATTACTTTATGACAAAAACAAATAGTTTAAATAATATCTAAAATAAATGCTTGATTAATAAATACAATCTGATGTAGAACTAAGACAGCATGATATAATTTAGTATATATAATAAGTAAGTAATACACTCGAAATATTCATGATTACCAACATGAAATAACAGTTATAATAAGTAATACACTCGATACATTCATGATTGCCAACACTTATAAAAAAGACGGTGCCCGGGATTGGATATGTGTCTTACCACCTACAATATTGTGACACTTAGTAAGTATCTTTGGTTTGTTGAGGGTATCATGGCTGTGCCTGTATATTATATATAGAAGATGTAGGCACTATGAACATACCTAATTAGTTTTTCTTCAAATTTGGCTCCAAAAACAATCTTTATGAGATTTATGAATGTTACTGAAAATAATTTAAATTATATTAGACATTCTAAATATCATGTTTTTCCGTTACATTTATTGGCCTCTAGTTATTCTCCACAAAAATACACTGCATGTTATCGCCGAAATTCGTACAAAGTGATTTTTTATTACATACATACATACATACTACCTACAGCTTATTGCAGTCCACTGCCATACTCTTCGCATATATGTTTAAGGGCTGGGGAATCCCAGTATTAAATTTATGTTTCATTGGCAAAAGGTAGCAGCATACACTTGATATAAGTTTAGCTGTTGCTTAGCAAGATTACCACTATTTTCAAATGTAGAGTAGAAATTGTAGAGTGTTCTCCCATCAATTCCTATTCCCCCCTCCCCCCTATTCAAAGGGCGTATTAATGTCGACGAGTGTATGACGACCTCAAAATCTCTCTTAACTCTCTTATGTTGTAAAAGCGTAGTATTGTTGTTGCATGTTGTGTAGTATGAAAGAGTGCGAGATGAAAGTAGAAGATTACCGCTTTCGCAAACATGTACGGGTCAAGCAGTACATACGCTATGAAGGTCCACGGGTCATGGACAATTTACCATCAGATGGCCCGATTGTTCATTTGCTAGCTCTTAGAAAAAGTATGTAATAAATACTTGAGTCAAGCCCAGTTAGAAAGGTTTTGCGAAAAAGACTTTTAACCTCGCCCAAAAAGTATTAATCTATTGGCAGACCTACTTCGTAGCTATAAGGCAAATGTCACTTTATACATAATATATAATAAAAGTGTAGAAAACAAAAAAACATAATATAAAAAAACTTCTAGGTGGTTATAACTATCAACAGAACACACATTCATTTTGAAAGAAAGATAAATAGTTAAAATATTTGCACACCAAAATATGGTAGTATATGTTGATATACTTAAATATTTTTGTAACATCTCATTTACACACATATTTCCGAAAATAAATAGTTTTCTTTCTTTCTTCTTTTAAATTTGTGTCTGTCTTTCTGTAATGCCGTCATAATTCATCGTCATTGCCGACTCCTGTGAAGTAAATAATGACCAAATTTGGCTGACAAAGTACCGCGTGTCGTGGAAGGCTTCTTGTAATTCCGATGACCAATCGGAGAAGGGACAAAATGTAAACTTTCCATTAATTCATCAGATTTCATTTTTTTAAGTGAAAACTTCTTTAGCGGCGTTGCGCCCTTTTTTTGCGCACATGACATCAAACATGACATGATCATGAATAGAGTGCCAAAAAGCCCGATCCATTTCAAATAAATATTTTGAGGCCAGTGAATTGGATTTTTTAATAGCACTGTTTATAAAACCTTTATACGACAAATAAAAATACTTTAAAATGAAACAATTTAATTTATTCGGATTTCATAAAAAAAAATCAAACGGTCAATTTACTAAACACCTTCATCAATTTGAGCAGCATCCGAGGACTTCATGCGGTCAATAACTATGTCATAAACTAATCTGTTCGCGTCAATACCCCACATGAAGTCAGCATGGCCGAAGGTTTCAAGAGGAACTCTAATTTTCTCCACCGGACCGCCAAGTTCATTGTACAAACGTTCAAGATCTTCCAATTCAACGAATGGATCTACTTTTGCATAATGGAGGAATACCGGAGTTTTAATGTTCGATAAATCATAATTAGGTGGAGATATACGTCCGTATTCTGCTAAGTTTCCGATCATTCCATAATCGTATCTCCGGAATCCTTTTTCTGTTATACTCTGTGCGTAGTGAAGGATTTGTCTCACTGCGGCGCCCGCGGGTGCATGGCCTAATTTTGCAGGAAGCATTGTCTGTAAAAAGTTAATGAATTTAAAAAAAACTATGGTTTAGGTTTGCCCTTTTCTGTGTTTGTGGTATTGACATATGTCTTAATAACTGTAGCTGTAAATTCAAGAGTCTTACACATTTAAATTATTATATTAGTATTTCAACGATATATTCAAAAAAGTGGTCGAACATTTTTTGAAATTCGACATGTTTTTAATAAATTTTGCTTTTATTTACAGAAAGTCATGTAGACGGTATCGTATCTACGTGCCATGGTATGTTTAAAACATTGGCTTGCAACCGTCTGAACCGTAGAATATTTAATCCACATTTAATATTAATCGAAAGAGTTACCGAATTATATAAAAATGTGTTTCGATAAATTAATATAAATATGTGTTAAAAAAATACCTATTGAGTAGACATAGAGTAGGTCTACTTTTTAATTTGAGTTTTTTTTTTTTGTAACGAATGCTCCAGACACTAATTTAACTTTTATATGATATACAGGACCAGAGCTCGAAACCGATCCAGTTCCAGAAAGGTGTGAGACAGGGAGACGTTATTTCTCCGAAACTGTTCACTGCTGCACTGGAAGAAGACTCGGCATCAATGCCAATGGCGAGTACATCACTCACCTTCGATTCGCAGACGATATCGTGGTCATGGCGGAACCGCTGGAAGACTTGAGCAAAATGCTCGGTGACGATAGAGTTTCCCAACAGGTGGGTCTTAGAATGATCTTGGATAAGACAAAAGTCATGTTCAACGTTCATATTGCACCTATACCAGTTCACGTTGGGAACTCAATTCTTGAAGTTGTTGATCAGTATGTGTACCTAGGTCAAACTGTTCAGTTAGGTAAATCCAACTTCAAGAAGGAGGTCGATCGCCGAATCCAACTCGGATGGGCAGCGTTCGGGAAGTTAAAGGGGATCTTCTTGTCCGAATTGCCGCAGAGCTTAAAGTAGAAAGTCTTCGACCAGTGTGTGTGTTACCGGTGATGACATATGGAACTGAGACTTGGCCGTTAAATGTGGGCCTCTTAAATAAGCTCAGAGTCGTTCAGCGTGCCATGGAGAGCTATGCTCGGTGTTTATCTGTGAGATATGATCCGAAATTCGGTGATCCGTAAGAGAACGAGAGTAACCGACATAGTTCAGAGAGTCAGCAAGCTGAAGTGGCAGGCCACATTGCTCGCAGAACCGACAACCGCTGGGGAAGAAAGGTTCTCGAGTGGCGGCCCCGCACCAGAGGACGTAGTGTTGGACGACCTCCAACCCGGTAGACTGATGATCTGGTCAAAGTCGCGGGGAGTCGCTGGTTACAAGCGGCTGGTGATTGGGGTAGCCTATGTCCAGCAGTGGACGTCTTCCAGCTGATGATGATGATAAGTTTGTTTAGTATCTCATTTTAAGCGAAAGTTTTTGTTTTGTATGAGAAATAAATTTCTTTAAACCTGAGATAAAAAAAAAAGTTTTCTCCGAGTCTACCTTTACTGTGAAGCGTGTTTACAGCCGTCAAAACGTTTTTTAAGATGTCTACGAAGCATCGCTATATGTAACACTGCACTCCTTAAAACTAAAATGAGTAAGTAACCTATTTAATAATAAGGATAAATTAGGTATTCGCATTGAGAATGAAATCTATTTACTTATCTTAAATGGAGTTTGCTTTTACTTACTACTGGATGCGTTAAGTTTAAGTTACCCGTTAGTCCTCAAAATGCCAAAGACTTTGAAACAAGGCCATAGTAAGTCTAAAATATTGCATTTAATTTTTAGATTAAACTAAACAAACTCACAGCATTTAGTTGTCCCATATCTCCACCAGCAATAAGGAACAAAAAGTTGGCGCAAATTGGCTGCGTAATTGCTCCATCTTTGCAAAGTGTTTGTCCCATCCATGTAGTGAAGAAATTTCTAGGAAATAACTCTCCTA
This sequence comes from Calephelis nemesis, assembly GCA_002245505.1. Taxonomy (NCBI): domain Eukaryota; kingdom Metazoa; phylum Arthropoda; class Insecta; order Lepidoptera; family Riodinidae; genus Calephelis; species Calephelis nemesis. The sequence continues at coordinate 163,679 of NJDD01001059.1, forward strand.
TGTTTAGCGCCTCTGCCGCTGCCTGGAATGGTTAATGACTGTATGAAACAGGGTTTCAACGCAAATCATTCAGGTTTCAAAATAAAAGCCATAATTTTATCCTGATCGAGAATAGTATTCTCTCAGCATAGCTATTGCGAGTAGTAACTTGTCTCAGCTTTGTTAACGTTTTCACTTTCCTATTTTTATTTAAGCTACCGCGGTAAAAAAAGTATTGCCTTGTATGATAGGTCATGTACCTTTCGAGACGTGACTCCAACAAAATTCTAAAAAAAATTTTTACAAAGAAGCAAACAATCATGCTCAACAACATGATGAGGTAGATTTGTTACCAACATAGTTACTAAATATAGATTTAGCAGTTTGAAAACAAAGAAAGGATGAGTAAATTGAAAATGTCAGTGGGTATCTTATGCTAAACATATCACAGAAACAAAGAAGATGCTCCTGAGTCCACCATATCAATTCATTATAATTGTTTGCTACTTAGTTCATTCATCAGAGAAAATGTTCTTTTATTTGGTATCTTCTGGCTATTTCTAAAGACAAACATGTCTTACAATCTAAGTTGTTATCCACTAATTTATTAAATCAAAAAGCTGCAACAGCTTGCTAGTAAAGTTAAAATAAATACCCCAATAGCTTTCGAATGTGGTGCTAGTAACTGGAACAATCTGTTCTTATTATGTGCTAAATAAGCAACTGGACCCAAAGCTTGCATGGATATTATCTTGTCACTATACTCCGGGCGAAGTGAGCCCATCACAAAGTAAACGGTTGTGCCTTGGGACATCCCAACGTAGTGCAGTGAAGATCTACCGGTTCGAGCGAGAATGTAATCAATCATGGTTGGCAGATCTATGTTGCCTATTTCGTCCCAGGAAAACTGCCAAAAGTTGGTATTGGTCCAAGCATCAGGATTCAAACGCAAATGCTCACGAGAGTAAAACGTGCCCCGAGCATTTCCCATCCACACATCGTAACCAGCTTCTGCTAACTGATATCCTGAAATCAGATATAAGAATACAAATCAATGCAAAAATGTAGGCCGTTTGGATTAGGCTACAGGCCCATGCCAAAAATAGATGGGTCATATGAACCACCAGGTGACACATATAGGACGATATAACAGCATAAAATAATAAGATTCAGCGCTACGCCGTCACCTGTAAGCTCTCCAACTGAGTGCAGGTGAGAATTCAAAAGTGCAGGTAGAGTCGAGTCCGTTTTGGTCACTTATTTTTTACGGCACTACGCGTTTTCTTATTATTTGTCATGATTCTATCGATGATAACAATGCCGTACAAAAATTAATTACCGAAATGGACTCACTCTACCTGCACTTTTGAATTCTCACCTGCACTCAGTTGGACAGCTTACAGGTGACGGCATACTGCTGAATCTTATTATTTTATGGTTTTATATCGTCCTATATACGTCACCTGGTGGTTCATATGACCCATTTATTTTTTGGCATGGGCCTGAAGTCTAGATGGTTCTATGTTTGTTAAAAATATTTTTTTTATTGATTCAAGAATCGTTTGCGGTGCGTCTTTATAGAAGACATCTGAATTAAGGGCAAGGTAGGGTTTGGCGCTTTTTTTGAAAACTGCCGGAACTATAGAATGTTACTGACATACATACCTAATTACGTGTATTAACTTGTTTTAGGGTGCCATAGACAAATAGCCCAAACCTTTTAGGTTTGAGATTCTCTAAATGAATATCACTTTTGTGCTTGTGCTTAAAAACAGTATTGAAGAAAAGATGGATGGAAATATTAAAGTAAAAAGGAGATCAGGATGAACAATGTGTGCTATACCTATTTAGCATCGTTAACTCCTATCGTTTTATTAATCCTCACTTTCACACCAATATTATAAATGAGAAAGTCTGTCTGTTTGTGTTGCACTTTTATAAATAAACCGATTATGATGAAATTTTACATACATGTAACCGAATTCAAATCTAGGCTTTTTTTATATGACATTGGAAGCCAAACAAGCAGACGGATTTCCTGATGGTAAGAAATTCACGCCGCCTAGAGACACCAAAGGTGGTAATGGTGCGTTGCCAACCACAAGCCGAGATGTTAGGCCTCGAGCAAAAGTAAGTTTACCGGCTACCTTACCCTCCGAACCGGAACACGTCATGACGTTATGGCGGCAGGAATAGGTAAGGCGGTGGTACCAATCCGGGTGAGTCGTTGCGAAACTCTACCACCTAGTCAGATGTCACGGTGTTAGTGACGGCAAGCCTATGCTCGTCTTTTACGAGCTACCTGGCACAGGAAGGCAGATGGTTTATTCTACAAAGGAGCCCTGACAAACACGGGGCTATTTTTTTAAATCAACCGCCAACGGACTATAATTGGGTATGACAGTTTAAACAAAAATCCATACCATTTTACGCTGACGAAGTCACAGCAAATAGCCAGTAATTAGTATTATAATGATAATAAATTTTAATAGTAGTTCAGTAGTAGTTCAATCATTCCTACCTAGAGCAGTTCCTGGTCCCGTGATTACGAAATCCGCTGATGACGAGAATATCCCATGCATGACTAAGACTGCTGGCCTATCTCCAGGCTTGTTGTTGGCATCACGTCCATGCGGTATCCTGTGCATCGTCAACACGTATCCATCTGGTGTTACAACCAAATGTTCTTCCAATGGATAATTGTATTTTCGTATCAGTCCGGGCTAAAATTCAAAAAAATAAAATTTAAATAAGTGACTGTATTCACTGTAGACACCTGGCTCTTATCCAGTGTCGATTTCAAATAAAATTAAAAGAATAAAAAGATCCTTAAATAAAAAAAAACAATATCCACCCACAAAACCTGTAATGTGGATAAGAGCCATCTCTATCAGGCCACCTTTCAAACAAATAAAATCCACATTCAAAATCAGTCCGTCCGTTAAAAAGTTATGATATCAGAGATAGACACACACAGAGAACGGGAGGCATGTTAAACTTACAACCCCTCTCTTTTTGATGTGCTTTAGATGAACTATAATAATAAAATAATAATAATAAATATCTCTAGAGAAGTTTCACAAATTGAATCTAACCCCAAAGTAAGCAAATTATATGCTTGTGTTATGGGTGTTAGTCAACGATTCTAATACATAGAAATACTTAAATAGATACCAGAATAAATTTAATAAACACCCAGACCCGGAAATGCAGACATCTAAATGTTTGTCACACAAATGCCTGCCCCCGTCGGGAATCGAACCCGAGCCTCGCGGATGATCGCAGATCGGTGTAGTTAGGCGGGTACACTAGCCACACGACTAACGAGGCGGTCGAACTGCAAATATAACGTAACATACTTAATACTGTACCTCATAAAACTAAACTATAAACTAGGAAGGTGGATCCAAAAGTCGTGGCCTCAATAATAAACAAGTGTTAAATATTTTTAACTACTCTCATATTGAAGCTTGTTTATTCACTAGCACAGAACAATATTACTCACAGACTTCACTAGCAAGCACAGTTATTAAGTGTGCAAAGTTGCAAGCGGTTACAGATATCATTGCTTTTTTTATTATTTTTTGACTACGGAAAGTCGTAACATTTTCTCACTATGAAAAAAAACGAACATCAGGCATCTATAGAAACATCTATAGAAACGGCAGACCATCAACCTCGACCTCCCAGGATAAAGTGAAAAAATATTGTGATCTTATATTAGCAGACCGAAGACTAACCATTAATGATATTGCTGAGATCACTGACATTAGTTATGGCCGGGTACAAAATATTGTAACTAAGGAACTGGGTTTTCACAAGATGTCGGCGAGATGGGTACCGATATTGCTTTCAGCAGACCAGGGGGCTGCTTAGGTATCCCAGTGGTCAAGTGACGTGTTTTATATTTGCTATCTCCAGTGACCAACAGAAATACAATAGACATAGCAAACACAAATGACGTCATTAGACAATTATTTGATGTACACTTTTCCATTCGGTTTGGTATTCAACTTACTTTTAGAGAAAAAATATTATAGTGTCAAAGATTTTCTTGCAGATAAGAATAAATAATAAAGTATTTATTATTTGGGTGCAGAATATTGGGTGCGCAAGAGTTTGTTTCGCCGTTTCTTTTCCTATCTGGCTAGGTTTGAAAACGGTGGTAGTTTATAGACAGGGATAAATTAATTTATAATCTAAAAATTGTTTTTTTTAAATAAATAATCATGTACCTAATCAATACAATAAACAGTGTGTAAATAATTAAATTAACTAATTGATTAATATCTAACTATTAAAATATTTGCACACCAAAAGTTGGTAGAATATGTAGAAACACCTAAATAATTCTGTAACATCTTTGTAACACTCATATTCCACAAATAAATATTTGTTTTTCTTTTCTTTTCTCCATGTTGAGTTGGCCACTGAGATACATAAAACCCTACCATGAAAGCTTATAGCAGTACTATTTTCCATTTTACTAAATGTCCGCCTTTATAAACAACATACTTTATAAACATTTTTTAAAATGTTCTTTAAATTTATATAACTATGTTACCTTTTGTACACACACAGAAGTTCATCAACATGATTAAACATGATTATTTGTTAAACATGATTGTACCAGGGTAATAAAATTTTGTGAGGGTTTGTTTAGTTAGTTTTCATTTCACATTGCATTGCTGCTCCAACGTGAAAGCCGTCATTGAGTTCGTTACATTCTGTCTCATGGCTGGCACACACTGATATAATTTTAACACAACTTCTATACCTGTTCCTGAATATAACAATATTTAGGTATACATTGTGTCTTACACCCCGGTCATAGAACAGCGACGTTCTACAACATATTTTATGTCAGCGTCTTAATTAAGATTGGGAAAAACTGGCCTTCGTCCGGATTGTTTAAACGATGTCACTAGCCTTAAATAATTTCCATTTATTGTTGAATTATCCGATTTAGCGAACTGTGTATCGCTTGACATTAACAGATACTAACAGACTGTTTTGACAAAGTTGGAGTGTTATTTATCCTTTTTTCTCTCCAATTTTCCCGGTTTTTCTCATCATATGAACCTTCTCCTTACTACGTAGGTCACACTATCAGTTTAGCGTAACTTAAAAAACAAAATTTTATGACCAAAATTATGTTTATTGCTTTTCAAAATAATCTCCTTCACATTTTAAACATTATTTCATGCGATCGAACCATTTTTTAAAACAGGAGGGCCACAGATCTGAAGGCATGTTTTCTACGTGCTGATTGAACGCTATCACTGCCTCTTCGGAGTTAGTAAAAGTAAAACCTCTTATCGAATCTTTCATTATTAGGAAAATATCGAAATCACATGGTGCTAAGTCGGGGCTATACGCAGGATAAGAGACAAGATGTACTTTTTTAAATACTAAAAATGACTTTATTTTGTTGGCCGTTTGTGAAGAAGCGTTGTCATGGTCGTCTTTCGCGAACTTTTGATCTTCAAGAGGAATTGTACATATGGACCCGTAATATTTCTCGCCTGTCTCACATTTGTTGGCCTGTTCTCATTTTCAAAGACCCATAAACAAGATTGCTGTTTTTTTTGCGGGTTCAAAACAATAAATCCACGTTTCCTGTGACAATGTCATAAACAGCATTAGAATGTCCATGGTCGCACTTTAGTAGCATCTGTGAGCACCATTCCACGCGAGCCCGGCTCTGCTCCGCTGTCAGTTCATGAGGGATCCAACGACAACAAAATTTCCGAACTTACAATTCTTCGTGTAAAATTTTCTGAATTTGGCCCATACTAACCCCCAATAGTCCTCGAAATGTCTCATTGGTAATCCGAAAGTTTTCTTCTGCTTAACAGCAGCCACATTATTTTCGTCGACGGCAGTTAAAGGCTGCCCTTTAAGAAACTCGACCTCTCTCAAATTCAGCAAATCATCGTCTCACGGTGATCAAACAAGTTGCTTCTCTCCCAAAAGCATTTTGAAGACGAGTGGCACAGTCTTGCGGAGAAAAAGAACTTTTAAAATCATAAAAAATCATCGCATATCTATTAGGTGCGCATCCAAGCGATGTTCTGGTATTCTGCGATAACTTCGTAGTCCTAAGCCTCCTTCAACACCCTTTTGGATAAAAGCTGTATGGATGGAATTTCTTTTAATTCTTGCCTTCACAACTTCTAGCTCTGCTGGTGTCCTAACAGAGCGAGGGCGACCGCTTTTTTTCCTGTCTTCCAAACTTGAGGCCTCATTATATCGTTTGATGGTATGATAAATGAATTTTCTAGTTAACTTCAATTTTTTCAGTATATTGATGCAGCGCGATAACCGCGACACTGGTTTTCTTCAAGCGTCCACTCCATATGTTTTAAGAATACATCACAGTAAAAAAAATATACCTACGTACAAAATATATATGTACTTATTTTCATAAAAGATTCTAAATTAAAATTTAGAAATGTTTTTGTGGCCAGCATTTTTAATTAAAAAGTTTTTATTGTTTGACAAAATTAATGACCCCATTTCAATCAACCCGTATTCAAGAAGCATACTTGGTTACTGTATACGTGGTACTGTGGAAAGTACGACATTTAGCTATGCGTTTCTTACGTCAAGTCATCCAATTCATAAACAATACTCAAGGACTTACTTAGCTAGAAGTACTCATACTTCATAGTATTGTAATCAGTTCTGTGATTAGTCCGTTTGTTATAGCGTACTTCACTCTGCTTTGGGCATATCATGGCAATATTAAATCATAGGAAATATCAATCGAAATAATCTATTTCAAGGAATACAAATACTCATTAGCGAGAGATCTATTTTATTGACGGCCACAATTAAGTGATATTTATTTAAATTTATTGTTTTCCTTATTATTTGTGTCCTCGAAATATAAGCAAAATAAACATTATCCTATTAGGTACTATTACAGGATTTTGGAAATCACGTTTATTTTTGCGTATGTTAGTCTTCGTTCTTCGTTCATTTTTACTTTGATTAATATGATGATTGAACCCTTCTTAACTGCTGTAAACCATTCTAATCAATTATTTTTGTGCTTCATAATTATTATTAACTTGCAATTGTTGCAAATAAACAAATTCGCTGATGCTATGCTTTCCTTAATGTAGCTCGGTAACTATTTTAGCTATGCGTCGATTTTGACAAACGCATATGCTTGAATTCACTCAAGTATCGATTATGAATAGGTTTGACGGTCCCTGTGCGTTCGTGGGCACTATGATACCTCGTATGATACCTGTTATATGTATCTAAATAATAATATGATACGAGTATATATATTTTATTATATTATATATTATTTATGTAAGTTACCTCATACTTACGGTTGTAAGTGTCATAACGCGGCTACCTATTCTGTTATAAATAATTGCTCAAGTGAGTAGAGCATTAGAGTTACTAGAGTCTAGTCTATACTTCTCTTATGTGGAACGTCGTTGTGTGTGTGTGTGTTTGTGGGTACACTTACCACGTCAAGAGATGCATCTTCCAACAAGTTATCAGAAACATAGGCACGTATATCAGAATGTTTAACTAAAAACTCGATGTAGTCTGCATTTGGAGACCGACCTCCAGCTACCACCGTGGTGCAAAACAGCAATGCTATAACGTATAGCATTTTGAAAATGAATCACAATTGTTCATTGAAACGCAACAATTTATATAGTATAGTAAGATAAGATCTAAGTGTAGATGCTTGCGTAATATCAAAGCTCAGGTGATAAAACTATTATCTTTTGATAAGTGATTGACGAATTTAATGGGAAAAATATAATCAATAAAAATTCAAAAGCTACACTAACCAACCGAAAATGTAAACCAACCTTGAAAATAGCACTAATATTTTCAAGGTTGGCTTATCATAGGTCTGTTATTTATTTGACTTGGAATTCGCTCGGAACTGCAAACTAAACTATTTTCGTGTTAAACCTCCTAGTTTTTGTACTACCGACGTTTAATAGATGAGAATTGTGAACAAGTCTGGGAGTCCGCTAAACTTTTGGAGATAGAGTGGGCTTAAGTCTCGACTAATCGGAGTATCTTCATATGAAACGCTACAAAAACTGCATTAAAAGAGACAAACTGCGAGTTGGAGATAAGACGTACAATGGAGTACCTAATATCCAAGTATCTAGGATGCACGGTAACTGCATTCATCTCAAGGTGTTTCTGTCCAAGCTTCGAAGTAGAATCCCAAATCTTCGTATATATAAGACGGTGATTTATTAAATTCACCACCAGCCACCAGCTCTTCAATCTCGACATTATGTCTTACTCTCCAGGACCCATCTTCTCTCCTTACACCACCCAGGATTTTTCAAAGAATCTTCCTTTCAACGATCAGCAGTTTGTATTCTTCCTTTAGTGTTAACGTGCAGGCCTTACAACTAGTAATGCACGGTCAATACGACCGTCTTATATATATTTGGGATTATACTTAGGCCTAACAGCTTCCCTCCGAGAAAAGTTTAAAGAAATAAATATTCTAACGGTGACTTCTCAATGTATTTTTGAAAACTTAATGTATGTCCATAAAAATAAATTTCTTTAAGAAAAATTGTAATGAAAATTCTGATAATACGAGGGATAAACAAAACCTTATTGTGCATAATATGTCTCATTGCGCTATGTTCTTTAATTGGCCAATGCGCAAACGTTTTTACAATAAAGTTCCTGAGCGTAATAAATACTTATCATTTAATAAATTTAAGAAATGTATTAAATTTAAGTAGTGTTGTAAGTAGCTACTCGTATCATAAGATATCTGAATATTGAGAAGACAGAAATACTTGGGAATATTTGCTCCTCTTACTAACATCTACGAATTTATATCTATATTAATATTATAAAGAGGAAACCTTTGTATTTTTGTATGTTCGTATTGAATAGGCTCAAAGACTTAGGATCGATTTCAAAATTTCTTTTACCATTACTTAGAGGAGTTCTTCCTTCGGAAAATAGATAGGATTTTTCGTGGTGGTGAAAATTGTGGGGTAAGTCGACGAAAAACTGCCGTACGTTAACGATTCTCGCGAACGTTAGAGATGTATGGTTGACTTCTATAGAAAAGTTGTAGAACTCAATAATGCCTACAAAAAATTAAGCGATAGTACCTATAAACCTAAGATTTATGTTTTAGCTATTATAACCACTTTTCCATCGAATGAAAGTAATTAAAATTATTAGTCTATGTTTATTGATCATATTATCGTCAAATACTAATCCTTATCCAAACGGATATTATTGAGCAAGATTGTTTTAAAAGCTATAAATTACCTTTTATTTTATTACAATCGGACAATTCATTCAAAAGATATTACGAATTTAAAATCGTAATTGGTATTAAAACGAATGATGACCGCCGGCCGATATGTGTCGCACGACTAGCACGGCGAAACCGCAGGGGGGTGCACATCTATGAAGCAGGTTGCCGGGCGGCGGACGCGGCCAAATCGAGTAAATTTATTGAATTAATGCACTTATTAAAATTGATTTCGGAACTATTTAGGTACTCATTATCAAAAGTTTTTTTCAAAAATACTTTTACTTAGTAGTCGTTGCTTAAATCTTTTAAACTACGCAACGGATTTTGATGAGTTTTTTTTCAAAAGATAAAGTTATTGAAGAGGAAGGTTTATATATGTATATTTTATACGCGTGCGAAGCCGGGGCGAGCCACTAGTATAACATATTTTTGTAAATTAGATTTAGAAGAAAAAAGACAGGCCTACTGAGTTTCTTTTTTGGATCTTCACAGTGAATGGTCGCGCCCTGATCGGGTTGAAGGTTTTAGATTTGTATAGACGCGTCACAAAAATGTATGTAAGAAACAAGTAAAATCAATATTCAATTAAATACAGTTAAATGAATTTGCAAGAATTTAGTTCAAAAAACTTAGGTACTTTTGCGTGTTATTGCATTAGGTACAACTCTGACGTAAGACAGGAGACCCTATCTTATCAAGCACCACGTTGTTTTTATCAAAATGTTATTTTTTGACAACTGTAATTAGAGGCGACTGCATGTTCTAATGACAACTTTACTTACTTGAGAATTAATCACGATTTTTATTTAGAGGGGCGCAATATTAAGACCTGGCACCACCTAAAAATGTCGATAGGACCAACGCTGTCACCATTGCCGCCTGAGCGCTGCATGTGTGTGTATGTGTGTATTTTTTAATGTAATAGGTGAATTTCAGTGACAGGAACAAAAGCCTTCTAATGGTAGGAGACTTCAGTGGCCTATAGACACCATAGATGATAATACAGATGCGTCTCTGCCCTGCAGTAGCGATGTCAGGCCCATTAGAGTTTATTCCAGACCGGAACATGACCGAGAGGTAGGAATACGTAAGTCAGTAGATCCCTACCCGGACCAGTTGCTGCACAGCACTTTACCATATTTTAACCAGTGCTCCCCTCTTACGAGCTGCTCTGGCAGAGAGGCAAATGGTCTATTCTACTCAGCGGACTCGGACTAAAACGGGGAAAGTTGTGTGTTATTTATTGGCAAATTATAACACATGATTATATCTATTGGCAAAATATTGATTAAAATAGTTACGACGAATATTTAGATTAGTTATAGATAAGTAACAAACATTCAGATGTGTATCAATTATTAAAAAACAAGCATTTCCTTTTTATAATCATTAGTCGCATTTTTGCTACTCCACCGAGGTAACTACTTGAATAATAATGATAAAAAATAGGGCTGAACACCTCGGCCTTACGACAACGACGAATCTGTAAATCTATGGTGGTTATATGTAATACATGGTATCTGCCAGAAAAAAAACTCGCCGCTCTACGCGTTTGAGGATCAATGCGAACTAACAGGCTGGTAAACATTTGAAACATGCTGTTTCTTGTTACAAATGCTGGCAGGGGGGGATCGAAAGCCTTGTGACGTCACATTATAAAATACTATAACACAAAATTTATATTTGAACTAACTAACTTCAATTACTTCAACGTTGGTCATTAGTTTAACACCAACAATCATTATAACGGAAACAACATTAAACATGCAAAACATTCTATTACTTTCCCACTTTTATTGCAAAGCTGGAAATACCTATGTACTTTATGTAAACAGGTTGGAATTCAGTGTTTAATAAAATACCAGCCATTATTCTACAATAAGTTTGAAAAATGTGTGACGTCACATTAGGGGGGGTTTATAAAAATGTGACAATCTGTGACAAGGAGGGGGTAAGGGTTGGAAAGTTCTAAAATTCGCGTGACGTAATTTATGGATGACCCCTTGTAAAGAATACTTTATTTACTTTTCGTCTGATTAAACGCCCGTATTCTGGCAATGGCAGAGGTAAAGGTTGAGGTCAAAGAGAATATAATCACTACGTTTCAGTTGAGGTAATAGGAAGCGACGACTAGGTAGTAGCGGTTTTAGTAACAGCAGCGCCATGGACGTAATTTATACGGCGCCCCCTTCATGCTGTTCAAAACCATACTAAAAGGTAAATTATATATCGTACAGGATTTGACTCCCCTTTACATATTGACGCCCTGGGCGGTTTCCCAACCGCGCCATAACCAAACGCAGTCCCTGCCAGTCGCAGGCTTAGGTACTAAAGTCTCACAATGTGGTAAGTGGCAAACCTGTCGCCATCCGGGCACTTGTCCAATCCCTGGAAAAGTTTTTTGAAGTGAAAACATCTTTAGCGGCATTGTACACTTTTTTTGATAGGTAAAAAATGCTAAACTCGTGTCCGTTGATATTTGACCTGAACGAAAATTCGTTAGACGAAGAGAGAGTAAAACTACTGCATGTTGTTACCGCATTTCATACCGTATTTTTTTTTGTTTTATTTTACCATTTAAATGATAGTACTTTTATACTGATAAAGCGATTCGTACAAAATAGGTAGTACCCTAGATATTCCAAAACATCAAAAATGCACAACGTTAGTATTCACTTCTGCCGCCACTCCCAAAGTGCAGCTCTCTACGGGGCCCAAAATATTCGTCCCAAGGAGTGCTATTCTGATTCTGGCCTTAAGAACCCCAGTATTAAGCTCTTCCTCTTGACTGGACTTAAAATTTATCCTGATTTACCCAGGGAATGTTCTAGAACACTGGTAGTAAAATTCTGTGTAGTAGCTTGTCAGGATAGGGATCCTCCACCTTACAGCGGCGTGCACTTCATAAAGACAGATAGCTCTCCTTAGTCTTAACATTGCATGTGCTTTATATAGACTTAAAAACATTTTAATTAAATTTACATTAATGTCACAAACTTAAACAATCGGTAGTCATGCCATCTATGAACCGTTTAGGTAACTATTTTGAGGTGCCGTATTGCATAAACGTGGGGAATTGCAGGTACGTTAGTTAGCTATGCTTCAAGTTTATTTATATGCGTGTAATTTTACATGTCACTTATATAAAAAATATGATTTATGAGAGAGTAAATGTACGCATACAGAAGAATTTCTAGTATATAAGTTACTGTATCTTTAACCAAAAGTGCCTTACCTCAAATTCACCTCTAGCTGCAGGCCTGTAGGTAAAGAAAAATAATACGGAATTCGTCATACACTTATAGAGGGTCTGTAATTCAATTTATTTAGCTCTTCCAAGAAATCGTAGATAAATTGTTGAGGTAGCGTATAAAAAAAATTCTCTTGACCATAAACTATTCTCATGCCAATTTTCTTTGCTATTAGCTAACTTTTGTCTTCAATTTAACCCTATTTACGCAAAGATTTCTAAAAATTCTTTACTGTTATTTATAGTCTACCAAATAAATTGATCTGTCCAATAGTTTATCACATAACTCATTTTCTTGATTTTTTTAACAGAGGATTGAATAAAAAAATGTCTGTCAATGAAACAGTTTATTTTATTTATTCAGGTTTTTGTGAAAAATATTTTTCTTTCATACTGATAATTGCCTAAACACCTTCATCTAATGGAATAGCATCATCGAAAGACCGCATATCTTTAATAACTACGTCGTAAACTAATCTGTTCGCCTCAGTACCCCACGTGAAGTCAACATGGCCAAATGTATCATAAGGAACTCTAATTTTCTTCTTCGGACCACCAAGTTCTTTGTACAAACGATCAAGATCTTCCAATTCAACGAATGGATCTACTTGGGCATAATGGAGGAACACCGGAGTTTTAATTTTGGATAAATCATAACTAGGAGGGTTTATACGTCCGTATTCTGCCAAGTTTCTGATCGTTCCATAATCGTATCTCCGGAATCCTTTATCCGTTATACTTTGTGCATAGTGAAGTATTTGTCTCAATGCGGCTCCCGCGGGGGCATGGCCTAGTTTCACAGGAAACATTGTCTGTAAAAGAAGTAAACGAATTAAAAAAAAAATACAAAAGATTAAGGTTTGCCGTTGTCCTTGCTAGTAAGGTTTGACGTTATCGCTGGTAATTTGAAAGACACAATTACATAAATTAGTGACTGATGGCCAAAACTCAACAAATTTAAAAATATTTTTTAAATTACTCACTCCCTAATTATGTCTTGTAAAGTGCTATTTACAAATTTAGTGCAAACATTTTTTCTATAAAAATAATTGAGGTTATTACTAATATTTACTGCAAAAAAATAGTCATTCAAAACACCACTTAAAAATATGAATGGAGGATACTAGGACGTCCACAATGCATGGCATTAATTTTTAAAGTACATATTGAAAGATAAACAGTCTAATTTTTGTAAAAAGGAAATGTACGCCGCTAATAGTCACATAAACTGAAAAAAACGTAATACAATCTGTATTAGGAATTTGTCAGTTTTTGGAAGGAAGTTCCATACGGCGAGCTTGGAGGAGATAGGAATTTTGCTGCGCGACCGAACTGAAAAATTTGTTATAGTAAAAAACGTGGTTGCTGCGCGACCGAGTAGTGTATAATACCTTTCTCTTTCTCCCTCACTCCACCCCGCCAATACATAGTACAAGTATTCATGAATTGTGTCAACTCTACATTAGCCGAAGGAACTTCGTTCCTACCTGGAGTCCTTGCTTAAATGAGTTGACATGCCACCCTCACTTTTTACTGTATGTTCTCTTTAAAACAAAACCCGACAATGCGGAGCAGTCACGTTGTTCCAGTACGACAACTTAACGTGAGCACTATTATCCATTTAGAGGATCAGTAGGTAGTCAGTTTTACCCCTTGTTAGTTCAGGCACTTTTGCAGAATAGACCATCTGCTGCCTGCCAGGCAGCTTGTAAAAGGCGAGCATAGGCTTACCGTCACTAACACCGTGACATCTGACTAGGTGGTCGAGTTTCGCAGCAACTCTGGATTGGTAACATCGCCTTACCTATTCCTGCCGCCCTAACCTCGGCACTTGCCGTTGACGTGTTCATGTTCGGATAGTAAACTTACTTTAGCTCGAGGCCAAACATCCTGGCCTCAGGTTGGCAACGCACCATTACCACCTTTGACGTCTCTAGTCAATGTTAATTTCTTACCATCAGGAACTCCGTTTCATCAGGTTATTATTTATTCGAAGCAACAAACAGTAAAATTCTAATACCCTACAAAAATTATTTACGCAGCATTTGAGACCGTTTAAATTGATAAACCTATTTTTTTTTAATTCTACCCTCAAGCACTGGCGGTAGAACACTGTGTAGCAATTTGACGGGTAGGGATCCACCTCTTTACCTATTCCTACTGCCTTAATGACTCTGTGATGTTCCGGTCTGGAGATGCTTCCACAGATGGCTTAACATTCCGGCCGATAGCCTATAACATCTATGGCATCTATAGACCACGTCTCTTACCATCAGGAAGTCTGAGTGCTTGTTCCTTGACCTCTTACTTAAAAAAAACACGAAAATGAAAGCGTCAGTATTTAAACATAACTAAGAATTGAGGAATGAATATTTCTTTCGAAACAGAATAGGTATGTGTTAGTTTACTACCTATTGCAAAATTATTTAAGGTCACCTGAGGTAATTGCGTACCATTTTGAGTTCGGCGAAGTTTGAATTCTTTTTACAAAATGTATATAATAATTAAAGAAAATCTTTAATTACAAATGAACTTTAAAACAATACCAAAACAATATAAATTCGTTTGTTTTTTGCCTGTGTAATAATATAATAAGTTATAAAAGATTTTTAGAAAAATGACAATTTTAGACGCATTTTCTCGTTTTGGGGTTATTGCGTCTTTAGCTAATAAAAATTTAAAGTGGCTAACTTCCATGATCGGAGTTTATATATAACGACCTTATTTAAGCATTGAAAAGAAATATCTTAATGGATTTAAAAAATAGCTAGTTTTCTGGATGGTAGGAATATTTTAGTAGAGATTGGGAAAATGCGTCTAACTTTTCAGCGTCGCATTTACCCCATACGCAATCCAGATGTTCTCAACATTTCAGGTGTACATAACACATACTTTGTAATAACGCAAGGCCGATGGGTAAATTGTATTATCTCTCTTTTTTACACCTACGTTCAAATCCCACCTTTGGGTAATATTATAAATTGCATTGTTTTTATGGCAGTATTTACACTCTTCTTCAATGTAAATGGTCATAAATGGTGAAAACGGTAAAAAAAAGTACATCAAAATAATAAACTTATTAGTAACACTTTTGCATGTTCAATATTAATTTGATTGATAAATGAATGAGGGCTAATCGGTATGGCATTGATAAACTAACCACATCCAAAGTATTTTTTGACCGTAAAAAATGGTTTCTGGCCATGGAGACGTAAGCAATCAATGTAGTGTTGAAAATCATTTTTAGTCAAAAAATATCACTAACGATATATTTTAGTGTCACCATGGCGGTAGGTATAATCTAAATTCTAAATTGAAATAAAATTTAAACTTCAAAAACGGTTGTCAATCCCTGGATTTAGGACTGATACGCAATTACCCAATGACAGCAGATGCATTTACCCCATAAATTCA
>NJDD01001059.1:188112-201672 GCA_002245505.1 Calephelis nemesis
ATACCTCCGACAAGATGCTTAAGGATAGGAAGGATCATAGTTCGGCTCAGTCCATCACAGCCAACCGCCTTGGGCTTAATTGAATTTACAATTTTTATGACATTATCCGTAGTTATAGGGGAGAAGGAGAAATAGTCAATATCGGATTGAGAACAAGGTGTGGAATAAATTAAACGGATTTTCTCAGCTTTATTAGATGGAGAGAGTAAAGGAGCGGCGATAAAATGCTTATTTAGGTCATTTATGTCAAAGGAATCAGAAATATGGTTGTTATGGGCGTTGGTAATTCCAATAGATTTTAGGAATTTCCATGTGTCGGCCGGGGAACTGCTGCGAATACTGTTATGAATGTAATTACGCTTAGCTGCCCTCACCAACTGATTACACCGGTTCCTCGCCACCTTATACAAGCTCCACTTAGTCTCACAACGATTTTTTTTAAATTTACGAAACAGTTGATCACGACGAGCCATAGCCTTACGGACATCATTGTTAATCCACGGACAGGGTGGGCGCTTAATGCGAACTGGCTTAACTGGAGCATGTGCATCAAACAAATCAAGAATGATGGAGTTGAGTGCAGTGATTTTTTCATCACTTGAAGTCACCTGGTGTAGTACGGAAAAATCTATTTTGGAGGCATCACTATTAAGTGCATCATAATCAATTTGAGAGAAACAGCGCATCGAAACAGTTTTCGGTTTAAATTTGGGTGGCTTCAGTTTATAAGAAGAGAAAATCAAGTCATGACGGTTTATCTTAATGTCAAATGTATTATTGTTGGTACAACCCAACTTTGATATGTCTTAATTTGTATGGTTTGCTTTTGGTTAACTTTAGTATTTTTGTTTTTGTTTGCCTACCATAATATACCTTCTGACATACCCAACTCTCGCTTCTATACAAAAACGTTGGGATAAGCACAGAATTATGCAAAGCGAGTCTAGCTTTTAGACTTATAACATCGCTTTGGAATAGCTTACCCAACGCGACATTCACACTATTCCCTGCACTCACTCTCCTCTCTACATCCGCGGTGTACCTTCCATCCCTGCTAAAAGCGCAACCAAGATAAACAATTTCATTTACTTGATCCAACACTACATCATCAACTTAAACTCTTACATCCGTTCGGGCTTCGTTTCTATCAAACACCATAACTTTGGTTTTCGTCGCATTCAAATGTAAGCCCCATTCTTAACAATCAACTTCCATGTCTGTAGCTCAGATGGTGTAGAGTCTAAAAGTACAGCATCATCTGCATAAAGCAGGCTGTTTGCCACTTGATCACCCATACGCATTCCCACATTCATAGACCTTAACCTTTTTTTGTACTATATGAACGCAAACACCTAAGATAAAAGAAATATAACAAAAGAAAATATGCAGTTGACCATCGGCTCTCAAAAGCATCTTTGCCAGGTAAGATAGGAACAGTAATTAATAAAAATAAGCGGTAATAGTTGCAATAGCCTAATTGCCTTTAAACACTCTACGAAAAAAAAAGTTAAAAGAGTGATACATGCACATCACCCATTTGTTTGAAAGGTTATAATATCATTTTTAATCCTTTATTTAGTTACATTTTGTAGACTGAGTCTATGTTACTTGACATGGTCCACAAATTTTTAAATCTTATAATCGCCATTGTCTTTGTTGATAATGAGTACGTTTAATTAGGTACATGCGTATTTTAATCACTTAGATGATAATTTATATATCTACCTAAGCATATTGAACGATGCGTGTGGTGTCACTATCTAATCCCTAGCATTTCTAGGCATTAACACAGTAATGTAATAATATACATAATTCTATCTTCATACAAAAGGGCCAAAACGCGCTTAAGTGTACCACGCGTCTTGAAGTCGGTAAACACTCGGTATGCAAGAATTCGCGATTCGCGCTTACGCCGCTGTGACATTGACCTCTAAGAATATGGACATGAAATAGTTACAGAAAAAGCCTGCCGCTGGCTACTAAATATGCCTGCCATTTGACATTACTAAGGCTGTCCAAAAAACGTGAAGTATCGAAATCAAACATTTTCAATAAACCCCCGCAAACCAATTTTTACGATAGTTACGTTTCCAACGATAAACACACACTATCGCACACATTTTGATGTGCTTTAGGCAAACTCAAAATATAATAAAACACAATACATTCAACTTTTAAAAAGTATGATCAATCAGCAACCTCCCAGTTCTTTCATTAGGTCCTTGTCAAGGTATTTACTATAATATTTATTGCGTCTATAGATCAAGGTTCTATTTCATCACCGCCATGTGCTTGTCCGCACACTTATTACGTAAAATACCAATTTTCGATTTCGACAAAATGTGGTATAGTAATTGTTTTGAGACACTTTAAAGAAACATATCTAAATAATATTATCACTCTGGCAAAGCCGCGGGCAACAGTACAAAACAAAGTTTGCGTCAGAAAAGGTAGTATTCCGATATCGATACATGAAAGATCATATAGATATGAATTATTATTTACCTCTCGATTGAAATTGCTACTAATGTATAGCTACTCAGATGGCTTATAAATAGGGAAATGCAATGAAAATAAAGAAATAACATTTTTCACTTTTCACCAGCATATTTTGTTTACATTGTGATGTGCAAATATGTTTACTTTTACATAAGTCTTTATTTTTATTACAATATTCATTATCATTATAAAAAATGAGATAAGATAATATTCAAACCACTTTCCTTACTTAAAAGTGAGCACTTGAAATAATTCTTGTAAGGATAGACCATGATTGATATTTTCAGTGTCAATGGTATACATTTTTATCTTGTCCAAATATTATTTTCTGTGAACGTAAAATAAAATATCGACAATTGTAATAGTATACTTTACTATAAAAATTGAACATTAAATATGGATTCTTGGCAAGCCTGACAACTGTCATGACGTCAATTTAAATCGACGCCAAAATGAGCATAGACAAAAATGTCGTTATCTCTTTCGGCGTACATAGTATCAACATTTGTTAAAAAGAGACAAAGAGATGTTGTTATGTTATATGTCGATTCCAACGGTATTTATACAACTAAATTTGCTACATAACATTGTTGCACTTCTTTATATATTCCTATTTCTATGCGCTGTGACGAACGGTCAAGGGTTTGGTTTCTTAATGCTATTTTGGTTAAATAAGATATAAAATGAATATGGCTAATAACAATTATAGCCGACATAATGCTGAGCTTAAAAAGTTAAGGACTGTTTTTTATAAAATTTTGTAATCGAATACACTACATCCATTTTAATTGAACTATTCCTAACAAAATCGTTTAAACGGGTTAAACGTTGTTACGTTTAAAAAACATCGAATAGGCAGATGTAGTACAGTACTACTATTAAAATTATGCGCTTCGGCTTCACACATTATACTCTTTTTACACTTTATACTTTTATTTTTAAATTGGCTGACCTAATCTAAATTTAAGCAAAATGATTAGTTATGTAATAACAACTCCATATAGATAGGTATATCTTTAAAATATATTCGGATTTTCGAAGCTTGACGAATATAGCCGAAGGGAGTTTTGGTGCCATCGAGAGAAAAGATGGTCGAAGTTTTTCATAATTATTGAATTTCGTGTTAATATTGAGTAAAATTAGTCAATTTTGGTGACATTTTGTACAATTTTGTTCAGTGAAAGAGCACAAATGAAATAATCATTAATAAATTAGCGTATCGTGTATTTACCGCCAAATCTCATTACAGAGCCACCGCTTTACCCAAGAGCCTGACATGACTTCCTGACGACTTATGACTGATGACTAACTCTTGTCGACACACTCCCGATCGCCTCCACGTTGTTGATGAGCGACCTCCGGACGATAAGCCCGACACCGCACTGGGATAGGGCGTCACCTTCCCGGTGCTAGAACAAGTTACCGGATTCTAGGATTATCGAGTCCTCTCCCTGTCTTCGGACTTCAGACAATCCTACAACGTCCCAGCGTAACTTGTCTAAACACTTTTCCGACTCCAGGATCTTCTCGTCAGTCCGGAGCGTGCGGCAGTTGTGCGTTACCAGGGCCAGGTTCGTTAGCTGGTAGCCTGCATCCGTCCGGGGATTCTTCGCACCCACTTCTCTGCCGTTACCGAGTCCGCTACCGTAGACTCGGTTAAGCGGAGCTGCCGGAGACTGGGGGCCAAGGTTTTGGTAGTTTGTCATTTGGGAGGTGTTGCCATAATCCCGGGAGGGTTGGGGATTAACAGTAGAGTGAAAGCTTTCACAAGGACGCTGCTGTCCGTCCTGCGTCAGCAATTTTACTTCCACCCACCTTGGAACGGTTTGATCGCGGTTCTTCGGTTGACATGTGCATTCCTGTAACTGTTTTTAACTGAGGTATGTGTATGGAACTTGGTACTTATTTTGATCTCTCTTCTTTTATAGGCAAAGCATTCCCATATTATCGAACTTGGCAGCCTTTCACATTTATGTTTTGGATGGGATTTCATTTATTTTTGTAAGGTTGTTTATTTTATTTTGCTCTAGGAAATGTCTCATTTATACTATTTTTCAGATTTTTGAATATGCACTATGCTTCTTACAAAGAAATGGACTAGATTAACTAAATGGTCTGGATTAACCAACTGACTGACATGACATGTTATTATATAATATTATGTTCATTCCACTATGTACTTTATATACTTCGGGTCTAATTCTTTTTTCTACGCTTGCGTGGCACTGTTTGCTTTTTGTTTTGTCATTTTGTATGCTGTCTTGTATGGTTGACACGCTAGAACGCATTGCCCATTCAATATTTTGGATTTTTTTACACGTTTTCTGTTTACTGATAAGCTTGCCAAGTCAGGGCGGTATAATGTACTTAGCCGGTTATATTCTATAATAGAACTTTCTTGAGCCTTAATTTGGCTAGGATCTAGGTTTATAAGATGTAACCCATTAATAGTTTTCACTCGGGACAGGGCTACATAGGCCTGTCCTTTGCTGAATGTTGATGATCCTATATCAAGCATGGCGCTGTCAACACTAAGGCCTTGAGATTTATGGATAGTGATTGCGTATGCTAGACAAATAGGGAATTGTTCCCTGTATACATATGCATTACTCAATATCTGGAACTTATATACTTATAGTGGATCAAAGTTACACAGTATTCATTATTTTCGAAAGTGACTCACACTTGGCCGTTTTTAGATTTTTACTTTAATTTGACTAAATACAAACCTTCGTAACGAATTTCAGGTTGGTACGACCATTGAAAGATAGATCCATTTAGTTCGTTTTAGTTCCTTAGAGGTATAAATTTACAGCTTCATTATTTTTGAAACTGCCTCACACTTGGCCATTTTCAGATTTCTTCCTTTACCTTGACCTAAAGACCTACCTCCATGACAAATTTCAAGTCAATACGACCATTGGAAGTGGTCTAGGTTTTTGATGAGTGAGTCAGTCAGTCAGTGAGTGTATAGTAAAAAAAATAGCGATTTCCTGACGTCAATATCTCAAGAACTACAATAGGTATATTAATGAAATTTTGTATTTCAGATAAATAAGGAGGTCTCAACAGATACTAGAAATTATATATGCGTAGATTAAATAGATTTTGAGTTAAAGGGGGTCGAAATTGACCCGAAATGGTTCGTGTATTATAAACCACGACCGGTGTGTCGCTTTTGTTTTGCTCGAACTTGGCGGACATTGCCGTGTGTCTAGATTACAATCGTTGATTGACACCCATCACACAAGCAAATAATTTGCTTTCTTTGGAGTTAGATTCATTTCGTGTGACTTGTCCAGGCATATTTTTTTTATTTTCTTAGTAAATCGAAAAATACACATTTTCTAAGTTTTTGTTGCTCAACCCGGGGATCGAACCTGGGACCTCAAAAAGTCAATTCCGACGCCGGACTGTTAGCCCACACAGGCGATTGAGATATAAGATTCGCCTGCGTAAGAACCTTATTTTTTGTTTAATTCTATAAGTTATCCTATAAGTTATTCTGATAAACTTACATACATACTTAATTGTACTTATTTTGTAGGAAGTGTAACTGTGCAAAATAAAAAGTTCATTCACTCATTAATTCATGCATACATTCATTCATATTTATATATAAGTACTTAGTTCTGTAGTTTTTGCGTGAAAGACTAACAAATATCCATCTATTTTCTTTATTTTTTTTAATTATCCGTCCAAGTTTAGTGATATACTTATATTACTAGATTAAGTTTAGTGAAATAGAAATCTACCATATATAATTAAATAAAACAATATTATATTGGTTTTATCTTTATTAAAAAATCAACTTTATGCATGCTGCAGTGACATTAATATTAACATAAATCCAAAAAAATGATCGTTTTAATTAAAATTGAAATTACTTTAAAATTTCAATTTTAATGAAAACGATCATATTTTTTGGAATTTAAACATTAATAATACAATTTAAAGTAATCAAACATTAAAAATCTTTTAAAACTAATCAACAGTTTTGAGATGTCTTTATCATCTATCAACTTAGTTTAGATCTTAGTTTCTTTAAAAGCATTTTTTAATTTTTGTTCAGACAAGAAGAGGAATCATGACATCTAGAATTACATAGCACTGAATGCTTCTTACAAGCATATCTTTTAGTAGAACACAGTATATTCGATTTTTACAGGAACATTTTAAATAACCTTGGCCACCAAAGCGCGATAATTTTGAACATATTTTTCTCAGTGACAAGTATTCATTTTGTATAGGACCATTCAATGTAATGTTTGAAAAATATATTGCATTTCTGGGTAACCAGTCTTTCAGGATACCAACTGATGTTCCAATTTCATGACTTTCATTTTGCTTTTCTAAAACTTTTCCTAAAACATTTGTTTTGATGCAATGGTCCACGATCTATCTTTGGTATCTTATAAAACTATTTCACTAAACTTAATTTAGTAGGTAACAAAAGTATATAACTAAACTGGGACGATTTTATAACCATATTCCTAGTGAGATAGTAATGAATCGCTTTCGTGTAACTATGTTACGGTATATAATTATATCCCTGGGGATATAACTATATTACAGCTTCATCTATATTACTGCGACATACATACATCTTCTTAGAATAAAACTGAAGAAGAGTAAAATATGTAGGTACATTAAATTCATAATTGAATTATACTAGTAAGTAAGCTCTTTATGTTCCGACGAATGTTATAGGATACTTTTTATCCGGGAAGGAGTTGCCGTGGGAGAGGGTTAAAAGTCAAAATTGAAAATGGGCTATATCTACAAAATACAAACAGACCCTTTCCCATGAGTTGGTATAGATAACCTTCTTTAATTTACGTTTCGAATTCTGTGACACTTTTGGTCTAAAACTGTGTTTCTCTTAGTTACCAACAGAGGCGCTGTTCAAAATTTTCTTACAAATAATTTAGGGAAACGGTTGCGAGTATAGTAAACTTGACAAGCCCTAAATTCATGGTAAGGGCTCAGGTACAGAAGGCAAACAAAACAATAGTAGTACGCCAGAACTACTCATACATAGACACCGCTCACGGACACGATGTTGTGAACCAATCTAAACCACTGCGATTGCGAGTGACATTCGCTTGAGATACGCAAATATGTGAACTTTTTTTATCCAACATTGAAATAAATAAAAAAGAAAACATTTATACATCTTCACGCTTCGTCCGTTACGAGGTACGCAAAAAATGTCGAGTGCCAAATATCATGATTACTGCAGAATCTTATGTTACAGCTTTTGGATGTTTAATCTCTTTACTTACTGAACCTATGCTTATATAGTCTCTTCAGACACAAAGGTTGTCTGGTAGAGATCGCTTTCTTTGGCGATAAGAAAGCCTTTTGTATACAAAAAGCTATAATCATATGCTGTTGTTAATACTTAATTGTACCACCCATTTTGTAGTAAGTTTACTTGTGCACAATAAAGAGTTCGTTCATTCATTCATTTATTCAAAACCTGACTTGCTTCTTCCGAGTTCATTAGTAACTCTTTTCTTACAAACACGCCGATTTCGGAGACGCCAAATAAAACCAATGCGAGGGTCATCAGTTCGAGACAAGAATTTATGAATTTTATGTAAAAAAAGTTATTATAAGTAAGTCATTTTTCATTGCACGTTTTTTTTTGTTTGAAATTAAATGATGAATTGTATTTTAGGCTACTTCTTGTAAATACCTAAATATATGATGACGCTGTAAGAGAAATCATGTTATTATGGTCAAAATAATATTTTTGTCAGAAAATCCTAAACTTAATACCTAAACTTAATACAAAGAAAGACTATGGCTGCCGAAAGTTTTTTGCCGTTTCTACTTCTGTCTTGCTGGGAGTGAAGTGAGTGAAAGTTTAATTCGCAATAAAAAATGAAACTTGTAAATATAAATTATTATTTAAAATATTATTTAAAATAATTTGCACACCACAATGTGGTAGAATATGTTCGAAAGATTAAAAAAATTTGTAACAACTTCAACACCCATGTTCCGCAAATAAATATATTTTCTTTCTTTCTTTCTAAATAAGTAATTTGAATATTGATTAGACATGCTCGCCCTTTAAACTTGTGTTATTTTAGTCTTAAGTTTTTCTGAAATTTCTTTTGTAACAATAAAAAGTTGATAATTGTAACAATAATGATACAAAAAATATTAAATAGACATTCTTAAATAATTATATATGTTCTGTACTAGGTGGTAGAGTTTTGCAGTGACTTGCCCGGATTAGCACCACCGCCTTTCCTATTTCTAGACGCACCATAAATGTAATAACGCGCCCGTTCAGAAAACACAGAAAATATTTTGTCGGCCTTGTCAACGCCCCCGATGAACTGATTATAGTTCTTGATAGCTTCTGGACAACTTGTAACAGCTATATAATGAATATATAACTATATTGCTTGAAAAAATCTTCGTCTGTTTATGATCTGTATTCAGTACCTAAATTATATCTGGGCTGATTAATAGGCTTTTCCAATAGAGTCATTACCGGTCCTAGCATTGGTAATGGCTGCCTACGACATTAAAGTTGCTGTGCTTTGTTTTCGACCACCTTTGCATCCTACACGGCTTCTGAGTCTACCACCACGTACTATAGACCCACTTTTGATTCTAACACAACTAATGCAGCGAGCAGCAACAGAAGAACACAGTTGGTTTGGATTTCAGACGTTTTGCTTCTTTTGAGTCCAAACCATTTGAAGAACCAGAGTCAGAGTTACTGATATCAGAATTTTGAACCGAAGGGACGCCCTGTATCGGGTTCTGTTCATCTGACTAATTAATATCTGATTCGTCTACGATATCTGTGATTTGATTATCCCACAAACCTAGCAAAACAACTAGAAAATGTAGTAAAAGAAGTGTAAATGTCTTTATGTTGCGATTTACTACTCTAGGTATACTAAGAACACCCACATCATTGAGAGCCCACATATTACTAGTACAACTTATAGCTTTTATTATTGATACCTTGGTTTTATTCAAGTTAAAACTAAACATCATTGTGTAATAAGGATAAATGTGTCAAAACAAACAAAAGAATAACAAACATTCACAAACTTCTCAGTATTTAATAAAAAAATAAAAAAAATTATCACTCGGTGCCGATGCCGAAATCGTAGACAGCAATCAGTCTAAAATGGCGAAATAACTTGAAATCCGGAACGTAGAGAAACATTTGAACTTACAGGTTATCTTACATATACATACACATGCTCACGGTAAGTAGAGCACTACACCGTCGCCGCCGGTCTCGGCGACGAAGACCTCTCTTGCACCCGGCGCCTAACGCCGAGCGACAAGCGGCCAATACTCCGTACTAGTACTAGTAACCAGAACGCAGCACCAAGTCGAGGTACGGTCTCCCGGGAGACAGACCTTGTTGCTGGCGTTGTAGGTAACAGTCCAATGCATTTAAAAATAATGATATCTCGGGCTGAGCACTCTGCTCGGCTCACAAAGGTCGATGAAGTTGCAAAAAATTGCGAGATGTAAACGATTATAAAATACGATATAAACTTGTGATACGAGGAAGAGTAATATGTAATACTTACCTATCTAAGTACCATTAGACGTGATTCATTGATTAACGCGCTAATCACAAATTTGACCAAAGTTACGATTTATCAGTTATTGATTATTTTTATCAATGTTATGTTCGCAAATAACAATATGTAATATATAGTAATAAAAAAACATGATGAAAAAACAGATGATTGTATTCAATGAAAGACATCATAGTTAGAAATAAGGTACATATGGTGCATGTAAATATAAAGTAAAATTTCCTGTTTAGGGCTTCAAATATAGTACCTAATGTCATTTATGTAAACTTAAAAAGTAGAGGTCCTAAAACATTACCTTGTAGTAGGTACATCACAATTTACCTTTATAAGGTCACCATTGATTGGGGTTTTAGTTGATAGACTTCCGAATTATTATAATATAATCTTTTCATAGATGTGGGTGATGTGTGGTACATATTGTTAAAAACACCCCAAATGTGCAGTTATCACTAGATAACTATGAGTACAAAACGGATATTTCAGAGCAATTGTTTGATTTCTAAACTAATCAACAATCTTAAAACTATTTTAGAAAATCATTTTATTTGAATGTTAAAAATTACAATATATTTATTACAATAAGTCAGAACAAATAAGGTAATAAACCAAACCCATATCTTGTAAGTAATAATAATTCATGCGAGTCATCAGATACAGCTATGGACAGATACTAGTCCCTAGTAGCTCCTATGAATTATGATCGCCAATTAATTCCCACGTAATGTGATCAATTCTAATGAGGATTATATTTTACAAAAGAGTCTGAAGCATCATGAGCATATATTTAAATAAATATCAGCCGCACTCAGAGAAGTCAATTATTTTTTAATCGGGCATTAAGTTGACATTTCTTATAAAAAAAAATATAACAGATTAAAAGCTAAAGTCGCCATAGACGTTTTAAATGCGTTGCTATCATGTGGCCAGTCTACCGGCTACCGTGCTACCCTACCCTTCAGAACGCAAAATCACAGTCATTGTGATGGCATGGCATTAATGCAGCAAGGCGGGTTGTTACACAGCACTCTGAAATCAGATGAAGTCTTTTTGATAATGACTAATTAAACCAATGCTTATTAGTAAAATAACTGTAAGGCAGAGAGGCACGTAGTATGTTCTACTCTGGAAACGATCACGGGATCACCACTAAACTAATATACCTAAATGCGAGCGGGTGATTGTCTGTCCTTCTCTCACGTTGCAATGGGCTATGGAGGAATAAAATACTTAGTATAGCGTGTGTAAATACTTAGGAGGCTAGAGAATGATTCACTACATTTTACCCCGATATTTTTCTGCTTGCCACCGGAGCTTTAATAGTTTTAATAGCTTTGATAGGTACGTTAGTGTCGCAGACAACATGTAGTGTTAAAGATAGCGCACACTTGGACAGGCCGCAGGGTGTCGGGTAGGGGCACATACGCGATACGGCTCAGCTAAGTATGCGTTGCTGCAAAATAAATGAAAAAGATCTAGACGGACTCAAGTCAAGTCAATAGTGCGCTACCCTTTAATTGAAAATACTTACTACAATTAAGCTATACTATGAATTATACTTAACATTCTTTAATATCCGATCTAAAGGAATTATCAGATACATATTCTATTTAATTAATAGGATTAACAATTTTAAAATCTATGTAAGCTGATAAAATAATTAGTCACTATCAAGACAATGTATCAACAGAAACTACTAGAAATGTAGCCGGTAGTAGAATGCTGCGCAACAGATACTCCAAGTTCAATAACCAACACGACAAAAAATGTGTGCGTGTACTAGCGTACACTCGTAAGAAGTGAAACTTCTTTATGACGTTATTTTTCAAAAAATAATTTACTATATGCAACTTGACAGAAATTGGTCAAATAAAGTTTATTGCCAATCCCTACTCCGCTGGAGAAAGTATACTTCAAATCACGCGTGGTAAGGATAAGAACAAAGATGGCGCGTAACGGAAAAATGTGACGCGTAACAAAAACATGTTACTCTAAATTTTTTTCTAACCCCGATATAGAAGTTTCACTTCAAAAAATAAGCAAAATTTGTCAACAATTTCGGGTGTGATGCGATGACCAAGGGAAATGAGGAATTTTTTTTTTTATAAGAAGGCAGCACTGAAAGTAAACAAATAGACAAATCCTCCCAAATACTTATAAGAAATAAAACTTTATAAACACAAAATCGGTAACGCCTCTTGTGTAAACAAGTTTACCGACGTTCTCTCCCTGCAAACAAAAACACACAACAGTTGATATTACGGCCTCAGAAAAGAGTGAGGCTGTGGTGCCAATCCGGCAGACTACAGATACCTACTCGAAAAACCCTTACCATCTAGTTGTTGCCATGGTCCATGGACACCGATCTAGCAATAGACAAAACACATCTTGCCTCTTATCTTGTTAAGAGGAAGTCACCTTTTGGTAGAATAATTCTTTTCTTAAACGAAATCTTGTATTCTTACGAGCTTCCGCCCGCGACTCCGGTCCGCGCGGATGGACAAACTGAAAAAATTCAGATTTTTTTACGTCTTTTTCCAGGACAAAAAGTATCCCATTTTATGCCCAGGATAATAAGGTATAATTATACCAAGTTTCATCGAACTCGAGCAGTTAGTTTTCACGTGATACCTGAACATATAGACAGACAAAAAATTTTTTAATCACATATTTGGGTTTGGTATCGATCCAGTAACACCCACTGCTATTTTTTAAAATATTTTCAATATACAGAATTGACCCTTCTACAGATATATTATAGGTATGTAGGTAATAGATAATAGATGATCAAAGTAGTTTTAAAATAAACATACCTAGTTGATATGAAGTAGGTTTGCGCTTTACTTCAGAAGTCAACATTACTACCTAACATTCTAGGTAAACAGATTATAGTAACTCCAACATAGGATAGAAATTCGTTTATTTCATACTAGCTGACCAGGCTAAATTCGTTCACTTGGCACTTGATACTCTCTGACTACTATACATCCTGGCGACCAATTAGGCTTGAAGACTGTACCGTCTACAATTAATGTTCTCCACATTCCAGATTTCAAGTTGATTGGTTACTTTCTAACAAAGACAATTACTGATAATCTCGGCTTCCCTCTGAGGGTAAATGTGTCTGTAATTTCTAAAGTAATAAACAACATAAAAAAGAACAAAATCGGACTACGGCTTAATAAACTATTAGCAAAATTTAAATTACCGAACACATACTCGGAACATAAAGCACCGACTACCAGCCGAATTTCACTAAGATCCGTTCAGTAGATTCGGCGTGAAACGTGTTTATGATACAGACTGACAAAATAAGACAGGCAAAAATTCTAAGTCTGCTTTAGTCGCCGGCGCCTACTTTTTAAGAATAAGTATCTTTAATGTACCTACCTACAGAACTTATCTTTTCTCTTCAGGAGGGCCATGTGCTTGTTTACTATCTTATCACATATTCTTCGGTTTAATAAAAGTACTT
>NJDD01001059.1:208493-221800 GCA_002245505.1 Calephelis nemesis
AGCCATGCTGCCACGTCTTCCGTATTAATTTTTCCGTCATTAGTCACATGTCTTCCATATTAATTATTCTTATACAGTCATAAGTTACTACTTACAAAGTCACGTCAGAGTCTTGAGTAAAACGGTGGTCACTTTACACAAGTTCACTGTGGGAGATTTGGCGGCAGCGAGGAAATTCACGATACACTAATTTCTTCATGATTATTTCATTTGTGCACGTTCAATGAACAAAACTAAACTGATTCCCACCTAGATTAACTAATTTCACTCAATATAAACACGAAATTCAATAATTGGACGCACCAGTTCGTAAAATCCCTAAGTCACACTTAGGGATTTTTTAACTAGCATTACTATCGAAAAAATAGAGATAGATAATTTTGTCTTTGGAAGTTTTCTTTTAAAAATCTCTAAACACGTTTTTTCGAATGTTAAAAAAAAATATTTTTTTTACATTTCAGTTCTTAAAATCACTAAGTCCTTAAAATTAAAGAAAATTTCGAAGAAATAACTAAGTCCAGTAAAAATATTGTTTTTAAATCTACCTCAAATATTTTTTAACGGTTACTACTGTATCGTATGCTCTTTTTTGTTTTTGTTAGTGTCTAAGTTGTGATTTTAAGTTGCAACTTCCTTACAACAAAACGGGTTGTTACGTACTCTATTAGTCGACGAAACATTTTTTATATTGTGAAAAGTATAATTCTCTCAGTGTAATTGTCTGATCTCGCCTAGGTTAGATTATAAGCAATACGTAGATTTTGAGAGGTATGACTGACAGAAGATGATTTTAAGCGTCTTTTTTATATTAACATTTTTGATTATTTATTACCTCGCTTACTTATTAAAGTTATATATTTTTTTATTTTAAATAGGTACTAAGTGTTGACTAAGTTAAATATCCTTATCAATGTTAATTTACTAACAAAATAAATACTTATGAAACATGTGTTATTATTAAATGATAATGACAGTTTTTCAAAGTCCACAGTACAAACAAATCCAAAAAACTAACTATATAAGTCCATAGAAAACTGCCAACAAACCACTAAGTCTAAGAATTTGAGTTAAGTCCAAAAACATTTCTCATTATTAATTATTTTTAAGTTTTAATAAGTTTATAATTTTGTTAATTTAGTCTAATAAAAGCTCGTATTTTTTTCAATTTATGACAGTACTTTTTTTCGTCTTAAACTCAAAGGGAAAGTTTCAGGATTTATTTTTAACCTATAAGCACCTGTATATCAATATGCAAAAAATGGACTAAGGGATTTTAAGAACTGGTGCATCCAAATATGAAAAAATATGACCATCTTCATTCACGACGGCGCTAATTCTCCTCAAGTTTAGTTTTAAATTTTTTTAATCTTTTTTTTTATCCCCTGACAACTTACCTCAGACAATGAAATCCATTGTAGTATGACTTACAAATCTATAACATAATATAATTAAGAGATTGGAACTCAGATAAAGCGGAGAATTTTTTATCTGAAGACTGGAGTGTGTAAAAAAATCAGAACTTGTTTTCAATTTCAAATAGTAAATTTGAATATTTCTTTCTTTAAGTTTTGGCCTTCACGTTAGTATTTTGCCATTCGTCAAGTAGAATTTTGCATCAAATTTTAATCAATTATAATTAGTCATTAGTCACAAGTCTTCAGTAAGTCATGTCAGGCTCTTGGGTAAAGCGGCGGCCTCATTACACAAGCTCATGTAAGGAGATTTGGCGGCAACGAGGAAATACATGATACGCTAATTTCTTCATGATTACTTCATTTGTGCACTTTCGCTGAAAAAAAATATACAAAATGCCACCAAAATTGACTAATTTCACTCAATATCAACACGAAATTCAATAATTATGAAAAACTTCAACCATCTTTTCTCTCGTTGGCGCCAAAACTTTAAATTTGAATCGTTGACCTATAAACTTTTAGTAATATACTGTGTATTATACCACGCCACTCACAGACGTTCCTCTCTGCCAAAGGTACAAAACCGGCGGTCATGCCGCTATAAAAGTACAATAGCTACATAAATAATTATTTATTAATTAACGGTTAATTTTAACTATCATACGAGCTCAAATCTGCAAAAAACTTAAAAGTCGTTACTGAATTTACTACTCATTCTTAAAGCTGTTGTCTAAATTTACTTTTATTTCCCTTCTCATAATGTTATTGATCGTGTCCATCATATTGAATTATAGAACTTTTATAGAAAGCTTATATCCAATTAATTAATCTGCAATAATAGAATGCGTAAATCTTATATTATTAAACAATTTTTTAATGTATTAATTAAATTTAACCAATTAAAACAATTTGGATTTTTATTTCTGTAGATAGTCCAAATCCCAGCCTACACCACACATTAGCGAAATGAGTAATGTGACATAACAATCGTTATGGATATTGATTTTTTTCACCGTTATTTCAATAAATTAATGAAATATCGGTGTTCAATTTAAATTGAATAAGTCACAATCTGTTTTTATTGGCAGAAGTAAGATTATTTAACGCTACGATTGAAATTTGTTACTATTACAAACGATCACATCATATCATCATATTATAATATTTATAATATCATATTATAAAGGACATACTGAAAGTATTTGTTGACATAAGTTATGAAGTTGTAAGTTTTTGACATCGATAAGAGTATATTATTATGTACCTACATCGAATAAACTGATTTGATTTGATCAAAGGAGAGACTATAATATTTTTTGAAAATCCTAGGGAACTATTTTTAAAATTCAAAATATATAAAAAAAAATCATTAGTGTTAGCCTAAATTGTCTTGAGACTTCTGATTTAAAGAAATAAGTGAAAAATCATTCGTTTCTCGGAGCACCATTAAACGACTGAAAGTTGTTTTGCCAGTATCTACTAGTATTTCCCTTGCTGAGTTATCATTTCTCCCTATACTGACGTAAACTTTAACGACCTTAGAAAGGATTAAATTTAAATTCGGTGTACGCGAGTACGATCGTGAGTTAAAATTTCAATCTCAGCTCAAAAACAGGAACCCTGTTGTATTTCATTGTAGTGCTCATGTACTCTTTTTGTTATACAGCATGTTGGAAAGTTTTTTGAGTACCTTCATATCCATATACACAGGGAGGTAGGCCTTACCTTGGTATCCATGACTAACCGAAGACAATAAGTCCCACGATAGGTGAAAGATGAAAAGCCTACTGCAAAAAGGGCCTATGTCCAATACAAGTCGACCAGCCGGTTTCTGTTACCTGACCCGGGGTTCGAATCCGGGTCCTCAAGAAGTCAAGACCAAGGCTAGACCTCTAGACTATTGAGTCGATAAGTTTTTTAAACATTTACATATTATCAGCGAGATCATTTTTCTAAAAATGATTCGCGTAGTACCTATTACACATACCCTCTACTTTATAACTTTTTCTGTGGAAGCTGTAAAGTTATAAAATAGCGTATCAACAAGTATAATTGACTTTCTTATTTTAATTTTTTCGATTCAATTTGGTACGTTTAACCTCTTTACCGGCTGAGCCCATGTTTCCTTCCTTGGATATAAAGGTTACCTGTAAATATCTTTTTGTTTGGCCCGTTGCTTAGATCATTTAAATTTATGTCGCTGCTATCATTTATTTATATTTCCTTTTTTGTATACTTTTAAATGATACACATACTTGTATATCTTTTACCTAAAATATCTACCTAAAATAATAGTTAAGATAATAAAATAACTTGCAATATTCTAACTCTCAGATAACAATGTTTTTGTATCTCCACTAAGACCAATCTATACATATGTCATACAATGAGAATATACGCCGAAAAAAAGGTTAACTGTAGGTACCAAAAAATAAGCTCAAAAAATCTAAATATATTTGAATAAATAAAACGCCTCCGTTTTTATGACTTTTTTGACGTGACAACGTCTTAAATTAGGTTGTGGCTCGGAGTCACTCTTGAAAAAGTGTAACGCCCGCTCACGTCTGCTACGATATGTCACCGAACGAGAGAGAGGCCTGCTGCCTTGCGTCTCTCTCCTATATATTCTACCGAGAAAAAGACGTTGTCACGTAAAATCTTCGCCCGTAAAACCGACTTTGCAGGCAACCATTTTTTTTAAGAATTTTTATCCTCATGTATTACGTGCCAAACTCATGCTTTGTTTACACGCATTCAAAATTTTGACAAAGTGTAATAATCCAAACGATTTAGATTTCCACTAATTGTAACTAAGATAAGATTTAAATTCCTAAACCAAAAAGTGCAATAAGTTTTGACGCTCTTTAATATTACAGAGAGAAACATAGCCACAAAAATAAACCGGTAGACCGTACTCATGTCAAACTTTTGACATTCTTTCGTTTTTACGTCGGAGTTAAAACATACTATAAACAGATACATTCGTTCATAGTAACTGTCTCGACCATAAATCTGTGACTTAGACTCAACATAAGACTGAAGGTGACGAAAGATCAGATGTGACATAAGACCGGATGCGTTGAGTTAACCGTAATTAAAAAATATTTTTTGCTGATGTCAATATAATTTGTTGCACCTTTCTTCTTACTCTCCCTTTATGATGCGATTAGAAATGTAATGAATATGTGTGATGGCGAAGATGAAACAAGTAAAAGAGACGAAATAATAATATGAGTTTACATAATATAAAACTAGTAAAAGAAATAGAAGGAAAACAGAAGATTCATAAAAGTATATATTCGAACATAGTCAGTGAGTAACGTTAATTCATAGTTAGTGAGTAACGAAGCCACCGTTTTACTTGAGACCCAGCCATGACTTTGTAAATAGTGACTAATGACAGAAATAAAGAATTAATACCGAAGACATGGCAGATTGGCTGAAAAGTCGCCATAGCCGGTTCCAGAAATGGGCAAACTAACTACTAAAATAAACTATGGGGGTTTTGGCGCCATCGTGAATGAAGATGGTCGTATTTTTTCACAATTATTGAATTTAGTGTAAATTAAGAGTTAAATTAGTTAATTTAAGTGGGAATCAGTTTAATTTTGTTCAGTGAAAGTGCACAAATGAAGTAATCATGACGTCAATTTCCTCGCTGCCGCCAAATCTCATAGATGAGCTTGAGTAACGAAACCACCTCTTTTCTCAAGACCCGAATAGACTTAGACCTATTGCTTACGACTTATGACCTAAAATGACTTATGACTGCTAAAAATAATTTATTTGAAATGGAAGACATTGCAGCATGGCCTAAAGGTCTTAGCCGACCTCAGAAAGGGGCTAATTAACCTAAAAAAAATCAGGGAGAAAATAGAAAGAAGAGTGGTTGGCGGGAACGGTCGGAGAGGGAAGGCGCGCTTTTCGAGGGTTCCCTCCAATCTTTTAACTAAAAATATGTAATATAATGTATAATTTGTAAAATAATTAAAGTGTAAATTACTTAGTTGTGTGTAAATGTCATTTATTAAATAAACTATACTAGTGAAACACTATTGTTGTGTTCTATCACGACAGAAGAGGCAGAGGCCTGAACAAGAAAGGAAATTGAAGACGAAACGGGAAAAAGACATGAAATATTAAGATATGGGTTTATTACATAATTTAAGACATAAGTATCAAGTATAGAGGTAAAAATAATAAAAATAAAAATACTTTATGCACTGACGTAGAAGTTTTGGCGCCATCATGAAAGAAGATGATTTCGGTGTTCAGAATGCTGGTTTTATAATTTTTCTAAAAATAATCATAATTCAAGGATGTGACGTACCAGAAAACAAATTAACAAATACATAAACTTCAAGAAATTAAAACTAAAGACGTATTGAATGACTCAAATAACCTTTGTATTAGTCAAGTATTAGTGAAGGAAATGACTTTTAAAACGGGGAAGACAGTATGTTCAGAAACTGAAGAAATGACTTTAAAATTTTAATACGAAAAAGAATTTATTATTACGGAAGACTTGGCAGCATGACCGAAAGGTCTTAGCCGGCTCCAGAAAGGGGCAAATAAGCTTAAAAAAAATCAGGAGTTTTGGCGCCATCTTGAATAAAGATGGTCGTATTTTTTCATAATTATTGAATTTCGTGTTTATATTGTGTGAAATTAGTTATTTTAGCTGGGAATTAGTTTAGTTTTGTTCAGTGAACGTGCACAAATGAAATAATCATGAAGAAATTAGTGTATCGTGAATTTCCTCGCTGCCGCCAAATCTCCCAAAGTGAGCTTGTGTAAAGGGACCACCGCTTTATCAAGATCCTGACGTGACTTTGTAAATAGTGACTAATGACTGTATAGCAATAATTAATATGGAAGACATGTGTTTAATGACGAAATAATCAATACGGAAAACGTCGCAGCATGGCCTAAAGGTCTTAGCCGACCCCAGAAAGGGACAATTTAACTTAATAAAATAAAATAAAATAAAATAAAAAACAAAAAATGTAAGAAATAAATAATAAGGTTGGCGGGAACGGTCGGAGGGGGAAGGCGCGCCTTTCGAGGGTTCCCTCCAATCTTTAAGCTAAAAATGTGTAATATAATGTAAAAATGTACAATTTGTAAATTACATAAAGTGTAAATATTACTTAGTTGTGGGTAAATGTGATTTAATAAATAAACTATACTAGTAAAAGACTATTGTAGTGATTTATCACGACAGAAGAGGCAAAGGCCTGTACAAGAAAGAAAATTGAAGACGATACTAGAAAAAGACATGAAATATGAAGATTTGGGTTTATTACATAATATAAGACTAGTATAAAATATAGAGGTAAAAAAAGAACAATAAAAATACTTTTGCACTGTCGTAGAAGTTTTGGCGCCAATATAAGATGATTTTGGTGTTGTTTGATGACTGAATTTTAGTTTTTTGTGTGAAAATAATCGTAATTTAAGGATGTGACGTACTATAAAACCAATTAACGGAGAAACATAATAATATGTAAACTTCAAGAAATTAAAACTAAATGGTCAGAAACTAAAGAAATGAATTTAAAATTTTAATATAAAAAAGAATTTATAATAACGGAAGACGTGTAGCATGGCCTAAAGTGACCAATGACTGAATAAAAGTAATAAACATGGAAGACATAATATGACTTATGAAAAAATAATTAATACCGAAGACGTGGCAGCATGGCCTAAAGGTCTTAGCCGTCCCCAGAATGGGGCAAATAAACTTAAAAAAACTTTAAAAAAAGTATGTAAATATTTGTAAATTTTAAATTTTAAAAACTTTATGTATTTCAAGCTCTTGCTATTTATATTACTTATTAAAGAGTAATTATTGGTATTTATATTCCTTGATTTTAAGTTAAGTACCTACCTATTTACATTTACAAATAACAATGTAACTGCATATTATTTTAAAACTGGTTGGAGTGCAGTGAAATACACCAATACTTAATAATATCAAAGAGAATATAGTCAATACGTGATAATAATGATTAAATTGTATTTTGATAAAGGGAAATCATATGTTTGGAATGCAGATGGTGAGTCTAAAGCTTATGAAATTAAGTAAAAATATTTAAAAAATAAACAGGCAATGATAAAGGGGAACCCAATCTTAGTGTTCCATGTTTCTTAATTTATTTAAGTTTTAAAATCAAAGAAATTGTTTTATTGTACACTAGCTGTTGCCCGCGTGGTCCCACTAGAACATTATTTCGGGATAAAAACTATCCTATGTGTGTACCAAATTCATGAAATTTGGTTTAGCAGTTTTTCGAGAAGGAGTAATCAACAAATAGACAAACTTTCGCATTGATATTATTAATAGGATTTCAATAATTTGGGCTTTTGGTGTATTGAACTAAAACAATATTAGTATTCATCAATAGCCGAGATAATGAATTTCAATTTTAAAATGTAGCAGTTACAGTAACATACATATAAGGCACTGCTACCAAAGAGAAAATGGACATGCCTGCTGAGTTTCTTTTGTTGGGGTTTTCAAGTGGGTGGGTTCGGTATTAATGTGCATAAGTACCACTTGTATGGTCTATGTGATTTAACATTTCCTGATTTTGGTTCTAGAATACTACATGGATATTTTACTTTACTATGACACTATATTAGCTTTTACTATTTGCACCTTCTATTTGATAGGTTGTGACTTGGGCTACCAATATTAAATACTGGGTTGCAAAATCTCTGCCTTGCAATAATCTTTTTCAAACCAGCTTGAAGGGCAACCAGACCTTAGGATAAAACTTTTGTCACTAACTATACGGAACTAAAATTAAAACATTATTAGGTACTAACTGTAAATGTATATTATTTCACTTATTTATGTCACCAGTCCGAGTTTAAACATAATAGTGAGCCATGAAAGGGCAATGTACAAATTACCGCAGGTCATGACAGAACAATGTTTGGTAAGCAGTGCTTTAGATGTCCCAAAATAACGATT
This sequence comes from Calephelis nemesis, assembly GCA_002245505.1. Classification (NCBI taxonomy): domain Eukaryota; kingdom Metazoa; phylum Arthropoda; class Insecta; order Lepidoptera; family Riodinidae; genus Calephelis; species Calephelis nemesis. The sequence goes on from NJDD01001059.1 coordinate 216,888, forward strand.
GTTTTACTAAATGAAGGATTGTTATGGAATGGTTTGTTGCTTCTCTGTTGACTGGACAAGAAAATGCAATTTTCACATTTTGTTTATATAATTAACCTGCTCTATTTTACAGATTGGTACACTTTGAGGTCTACATATCGAATATGTGGAGCACTAATTGGATCAATAGCATCATTTCCCAGACAAAATGACTTCCAAGGTAGGAAACTTTTGCTTGAAATATTGTGTTTTGATTTTTGATTGTTCATTAATAAAGTACGAAGGGAATTATTATAGTTGATCTATTACTTTTTTATTTTTCCATTACTGCATGTCTGGATTTCAGTGTCTGGTTGTTTATTAAATTTATTCTGGTATCTATTTAACTACTTCTATGTATTAGATTTGTTGACTAACAACCATAACACAAGCATATCATTTGCTTACTTTGGGTTAGATTCAATTTGTGTAGTTTGACCATCAATATTTATTTATTTATTAGTGTGTTGTAGTTTCGTTATTGTCAAATATTTTGGCTCACTTATTTTTACTATAAGTGTTGCTGCTGATTATTGAGAAAGAAGTTTTTATGATTGCTAACAATAGTTTTATCTAATATAAAATAGTAATAACGGTAATAACAACATAAAACCATAACATTGACCACCTCGTTGGTCGAGTGGTTAGCGTAAATGCCTAACTACACTGTCCAACTGCTCAGGCTCAGGTGCGTTTCCTGACGGGGGCTGGCATTTGTGTGGTAAACATTTAGATGTCTGTAATCTGTATTTTAGTGTCTGGGTGTTTATTAAATGTATTCTGGTATTTATTTAAGTATTTCTATGTATTAGTATCGTTGACTAACACCCATGACACAAGCAAATAATTTGCTTAGTTTGGGGTTAGATTCTATTTGTGTATTTTGTCAAGCGGTATCTATTTATTAATTATATGGTTTTATGTTTATCATATTCAGAGACCTCAGTACTTTTAGGTATTAAATTTTATAAAATTTAAACAGCCACTGCTTGCAGTAGGATGCTATAGCTACTCTGAAAACCTAGTGTGTGTTTGTGTTTTAGGACTTCCACTAGCACTTACATCTGAAGAGGCAGCACTGTTGATTGAAAAAGGAATATGTAAGCTAGTGGAACACATAGACATAAATGGCAATCTATCTGAAGATGAAAAACAAAAGATTAAAGTTGCTGAACAGAGGTATGTACTGTTTGTAAAACCTCTTTATGCATGTATGCTAAAACATGTTCATTCAAGATTTGTTGTACTTAATCCATGTGCTTCCTGCAAAAATCATTTATTTTCCGTAATATAAGTAGAACCTAGTAATAACTAAATAACATGTATAAATGTAGCTAAAATGTCAAGCCCTATGAATGAAAATATAGTTTTTTAAGTGCATATGAATATACCTAACTAGGTACATAACTTACAACAAAAACTTTACCTACCAGTACAATTGTTACTGTTATTTCTGATAGCCATGTTTGTACACATTTCTAGGTAGCTCACCTGCTACTTTTATTTTAGAAAAGGAATAAATGGTAGTTCGTTATGATGATAAATTAAAGTCCATTAACTGCTAATTACGCAAACGGCTGTAACACCATGAGGACTTACAGTTGCGTTGCTGTCCTTTTAAAAATCAATAAGTTTTTTCTTGAATGTCCATAAATTGTAATGTTTTGTAAGCACTGCTGCCTGTTAATAGATTTAACAATGATAAAGTGCGAGTGAAAAAAAATTGCCATGTCTCAAGGTGGTAGGGGTAAAGTTTGGCATCTTAACGAGGATTCTGCATGTGGAATTTAGTATCAGGTATTAATGAAATAACTTCTTAGAACACTCCCCATGGTAGATGCTAGTAGATACAGGTAGTAACTCAGTGCAAAGTTACTTTACGATTGGAGTTACTTTGTTTGCCACCAGTGCCTTGGTATGAAACCAGAACGAGAGAAGGCGGCAGGAAATTTTCTTTATGTACTCTGATTTTGCTTTAGCAATAACTCTTTTAAAGAACTGGAAAGCTGATTTATACTCCTTTTTTGAGATAGATTTTGCTGTTTAAAATAAGATCCAAACTGTTAGCAATGTATCTCTATATATTAATTATATGTTATAATATGTGATGCCAAAACTTTTTACCCCTTTTTACGAAAATTGCGCCGACGCAAGAGCATAAAAATTGCCAAACTTGTAGTTTATGTGTAGTAGAAGTGCAAAACGCTAATAATTTTTAATAATAATGCTTATAAAGTACATTAAATCAATAAATAAATCATTACCCATACTACCATGCATTAGACACAGAAACAAATTAAATTAAATAAATTTCACTGAACAAGTTACTCAAATTGAATCTTAGATTCAAAGACCCCAAAGTAAGCAAATTATATGCTTGGGTCATGGGTGTTAGTCAACGATACCAATACATAGAAATACTTTAATTGATACCAGAATAAATTTAATAAACACTCAGACTCGGAAATGCAGACATCTAAATATTCATCACACAAATGTCTGCCCCCGTCGGGAATCGAACCCGAGCCTCGCGGTGGATCGGTGTAGTTAGGCGTGTACGCTAGGCCACTCGACCAACGACAACGATGGCGCTCTAAAAAGTTTGGAAACAAAGTAGTTGGTCTTGAGAAATGAAGATGGTGTTCTTATCAACAAAATATTAAAATTTATTATGGTCGAATATCGACGAACGGGCGACCACTAGTAGATATAATAATTTATAGAACTGCTATTGCAGGTTAGAAATGGTAGTTAATACGAAAGTCCATAATTACCATTACTCTGCCGTAAAGGATTTGGCGTGAAGATATATATGTATGTATCTGTGTATGATTTGCAATGTCGATGTTAGGGCACGGTTGGGAGAAAGTGGCAGTTCTGCATTCTGCACACTCACTGAACAAATCCTACTTACCTATAAAATCCCTAAATTCAGTCAAAAATAGAAGGACTAGATGTAAATGATAATAAATCGTGTACTTATTCATATATGGATAAATGTTTATTTTATATTTTTTGCCTTTTTTCATATGGGTTTGAACTACATTTCGTCGGTCGAATCACGAAAAGGCGTAACCAAGAAAATGCACATTTTGAGTTTGACATGACGTGATGTCTTTTGACAAAAAAAAATCTTATATCGCCTAATACAATAAAGCTTGTGGAAATATTTTAATAACTACACATTAAGGGTTAAATTTATTCTGAAAGTAATCCTTAACATTTTGTTTAAACTTATAAAATAATCTTATATGGCCATGAAACTCATCGGTGATTTCTTTAATTCGCTGTCCTGTAAAGTTGTAAGAAAACAGTTACTCCTATTCGTGATTCGACCGACGATTTAGGGGGCGCCGAATTTTGAGAGCCGATTTCGCTCTCAGCTTTGCAATGCTAAAACCGATATTTTTGTTTATACTTTTGTTTTCATTTCAGAGTAATAAAAGAGCAACATGAAGCTCTAAAAAAAAGGAAAATCGAACAACTTTCACAGAAAATTGATATCATAGTAGCAGGAAAAAAGAAAAAGTTGATATCAAAAGGAGTTTTAAGTTAGTACAAATTGTGCATATAATAAAATTATAGCTTGATCTCTTCTAAAATAGTCATGTTTTACATATGGCTTATGATGTCATTATTTCCTAATCCCTCAGAGACATCAGTGGGCTGATTATGTATCTCAGTAAATAACTAGAAATGGAAAATTGTGCATCAAATAACTGTCAAATGACGTCATTTTTGTTTGACTATTTGATGTACACTTTTCCATTTTGAGTTGTTCACTGAGTTACATAATCAGCCTCCAGGTCTTTTACAGAGTAGTAGTAAAGTAAAGTATCTTCGCGCCCCTATCCCTGAAAAGGTAGGCAGAGGCACAACCAGGGCACCCACGATTAGTCGAAGACACTAAGTCCCACAATGTGATAGGTGACAAGCCTATCGCCAGCCGGGCACATTTCCAATCCCGAGCAACGTTTTTTTTATTAGAAAATTAGAAAAATCCAATTTTCTTTTTGTTGTCCGACCCGGGATTCGAACCCGGGACCTCAAGCAGTCAAGTCCAACAACTGAACCGCTAGACCACAGATCCGAGTAGTAGTAAATGTTATTAGAAATAGCTTAATCTACTTTTCAAGTAAATCTCTCCCTTTATCTCTCTTGTAGTTGTACTATTGGCGTGTTAAATGTAACAAAAAAATATAGAAGTCGCTCGTGTTAACAATTCTCTAGTACTGTGTTCAAAAGTACCTAAAATGACAGATCCGATTCCAATTTCCAATTCGCATGATATCGAGATTCAAGAGTAACCCTTCTGGTTGCAGTGGTGTGTGGTGGAAAGATTAGGCAGTGTTGTCACATGTGAAGGACGTGACAGTTTGGATTACTGTTCTTATATTATTATGGTTAATATTTCTGTCATAGATGTGAATATAGACAAAGAGGCATTACTTCAAGAAGAAATTGATAAACTACCAGAAGTGGCTCCAGCTCACATTTTGGTACATTTGCCAACTGAACACATAATACCATCAGGTCAGTGTTGGTCTGCAGTGCAAATTCTACATATAGCTTATTATTTTTTATAATGCTTAAAAATAGGTGATAGTATTGATTATGATATAATGGTTTTTATAATTACTTGTACATAAAATAAATAAATAACTGTTGATGCTATAGACGGCAATAAAATCGCAGTACCCACAATTAGACGAAGTTACTTAACCTCACGAGATCGAAACATTATAATATAATCGAAACATTATTGATAACTATCACGAATTTGTTACTATATATTATATAGTAACAAATTCGTGATAGTTATCAAATGTAAAATTTAAAAAAATGCCCGAAACCATTTTAATTTTTCTATCCAGCCAGAAATACATTTTTAAGCT